>JACCGJ010000415.1:5168-40743 GCA_013407085.1 Atriophallophorus winterbourni | reverse complement strand
TTCTGATCGTGTGATTTCTTTAGGCAAATAGTTCCAAGTGAAACAAATTCTTACCGAGAAAAAATTACGACGAACATCCAATCGAGAATGCGGAATGCTTAAAGCCTTTGAATGTGTTCGTGTTCGAGTAAGGCCATTGGGATTTAGCAAGTGTTTAAGGGATGGTTTTCAGTATGCAAGATTTTGAATGTCAACAGGAGGTCACTACGTATCCGTCGTTGGGTAAAATCGTGTAGGTTCCGTTTTAACATTAGTTCTGTAAAAGGCAAATTTCTGTAAGGGGGACCAACTTTGTAGCACGATGATAAATCCTGTCGAGTAGTTCGATGTCCTTCCTCAGCCATGGTGCCCAGGCTTGGACGGAATATTCCATAACAGGACGTATATACGTGTTAATTACCCGGGGTAGGTTTCGGGCGTAAAAATCCGGAATATTCTTTTGAGAAGACTCAAGATACGGCAAGCTTTATTGTACACCATCCGGCAATGCTGTCAAGGCTTAAGGTTAAACGAAACCCAGATACCAAGATCTTTTTCTGCTGTGGTCCAGACGAGATCTTGCGTGCCAAGCTGATACGTGTGGTGCAGAGATTTCCCAAGCTGCAGCATTTTACATTTCGCAGGGTTAAATGGTAACTTATTTAACTGGGACCAACGAAATAAAATGCTTAGATCCCGTTGTAATGCCATACAGTCATTAACAGACCTGACACGTTTCCATATTTTAATATCGTCGGCAAATAGTATCAAGTTGCATCCAATATTCTCTACTATATCGTTCATATACACCAAGAATAGAAGAGGTCCAAGCACCGAGCCTTGCGGAACTCCACTCGTGACGTCTATTTTTCTAGATAAGGTGCTGCCAACGCGAACTTGGACGTGTCTATCAGTAAGATAGTCCCTTATCCAATTTAGCAATATTCCCGTTATTCCATAAGACTCGAGCTTTTTGAATAAGATGTCATGGTTGACTCTATCGAAAGCTTCGGAAATATCGATGTAGCAAGCATGTACAGCCTCACCTTCGTCTAGTGCCTCGGTCCAATCCTCGAACGTTGTAGTAAGGTTAGATAAACAGCAACGATCTCTTCGAAAACCGTGTTGTGCTGCTGTCA
Organism: Atriophallophorus winterbourni; assembly: GCA_013407085.1. NCBI lineage: Eukaryota > Metazoa > Platyhelminthes > Trematoda > Plagiorchiida > Microphallidae > Atriophallophorus > Atriophallophorus winterbourni. The sequence continues at coordinate 39,625 of JACCGJ010000415.1, read as the reverse complement.
AAATATTTTTGTTTTCAAAATGTTCTCTTATGCGGGCAGTCACAATGCGTTCCATTAGTTTAGAGATCACCGGAAGTTGCATTACCGGTCTATAGTTTGCTGTGTCTGAACGGCTACCGCGTGTAAAAATAGGAGTTATCATCCCTGATTTTCATTGTGGTGGTATTTTTCCTTCATGTGGGCTGAGATTGAATAAGCGCGTGAGAGGAGCAGTCAAAGCAACGCGACACCTTCGAAGTATGGCGGGGTTAATTTTGTCTGCGCTAGGGGACTTCTTTTCGTTTAGTTGACAAATTTCCCGCCAACCATGTATTCAATAATAGTCATTTCACTTAGTAATTCCAAATGTGGCGAATTTGATGAAAATTGATATGGGATACAACGCTTGGGATTGAAGACAAGTGAGTAAAACGTTGCTAAAGCATCGGCGGTATCCTGGGCAGTGTGAGTCAATCCATTAGATGTTAGTACAGATAATACACCTGGTTTGAAATTTGATCGTTCAGTTACTATCTTGTAAAGAAGCTTAGGATTCTTTTCCATTCTCTTAAGCAAGTTCAATTGGAATTGCATGCGATCTTCTCTTACAAGAGTCGTGACGTGATTCCGTATCTTACAGAATCGCTTCCAAGTTGCTTCCGTACCAAACTTCCTATGAGTTACCCAAGACTCTCTCTTAACAGCTAACCATTTCTTCGTTCTACTCCGAATAGCAAACTGGTTGTTGTAGTTGCATTTCTGTGGTACAAAAATCGAGTTTTTGTCAATCTTCGAATTTAGATAATTTAGAAACGTATTGTAATATGAGCCAGAATCCATGCAATCAAACTCATGAGTGTTTGCATCCCGGAGAATTATATTTAAAGATTGAAATTGTATTTTCCTTAAGACTTTAGTCTGTTCGCTCAATCGTTCCGCACTACATACATAATCAAATGCACCGCATGATCACTCTTTCCCAGTGGTGCCAGGTATTGTATATCCTCTACCACGTTTGCCTCAGGCGTTAAGACAAGGTTGGTCAAGACCCCGCCAGCGAGTTGGCTGGTTAACGTGATTGTGCAGTGAAGCAATTTCTATAACCTCCTTGAATTTATGTTCAAACGAATTTAGGGAGTGTTCACCTATTGAAGACTGATGCGGGAGATTAAAATCGCCGATGATCAGCAATTGCGTAGTCTGGCAGCTCGTGATTTATTGCAAGGATTCGATTAGCTTATCATTAAATGAGCTTTCCAATGATGGCGAGCTGTAAATGATGTCGATCGTACATTCGTCTCCATTGACTAGTTTTACTGAACACCACATCCTATCAGGAAGGCTGAGGTCAGGATGATTGATTACGTTACAGTGGACTAAGCGTTCGTGAAAGTAGACTGCAACTCCACCACCGAATCTTCGATCGCGACGGAGTAGTGACATTTTCGGAATCGAGAGCTCAGCATCAGTCGTGCAAGGCTGAAACCAAGTCTCCGTAACTGCAACCAAATCGGGTGAAAGTCTATCACGAAGCTCCCATAGTTCAGCTAATTTGTTAGTTAAACACCGAGCATTTATATATATGCACTTGATTTATCTTACACAATGTAGGATCGTGTAATGTAGCTATTAATACGACTCGCGATGAAACGGACCATTTTTTGGGTAATATTTTGACTGTTAGTAACATCATTGCAATCAGGCTGTGATTGCGATGATTCTCTGGGTTTTAGTGATGGGGCAGGCTTGGGCACGCTTAGTCTCACTTCTGGTGGAAGATTTGAGCGATTGGATTTCCAGTCGGTATTCATAGCGATAGTCGTTTCAGTCGTAAGAAAAGTGATTTTCAGAGGACTGGGCCCATTGAGTGTGTAGTTAGAGGATCTGGGTATTCTAAAAGTGTCTACGACAATGGAATCACAAGATCCAATGGCATCAGTTCGGTCCTCGGACCGATTTTGTTTTTGATTTACGCAAACGACATTCCCGAGCGTATTAAATGCAAGGTTATGTTAGTTGCAGACGATATCAAGCTTTGGAGAAGCATACGTACAAACGATGACTGTGAAATTTTGCAGAAGGATCTAAACACATTGCAGGACTGCTCTCTGAGAAACGAACTGCCCTTCAACTTTCAAAAGTGCAAGGTGTTAAACATTGGAAAGACCGTGAATTACAACTACACTCTTGGGTCCCACCAACTCGTCTGGACAACTGGAGAGGATTTTGGTGTTTGGACCAGTTCAAGTCTGAAGACTTCACTGCAGTGCAAAGCGGTATACAAAAGGGGTCACTAGTATAGGCGTTATTGAAATGAATTTTCGGCAGATTCACGAATCAGTTGGCGCCCCGTATTATGAACACCTATCTGAGACCATCAATGGAGTACGCTGTTCAGGCTTGGTCACCCTGGATTCAGAAAGACATCAATCTTCTGCAGCGTATTTACCACCGAACCACAAAGCTTGTACCCGGACTAGCTGCTAAACCATATGAAGAACGTTTGAGGAGTCTCAATCTTTTCGACTTTCGCTGTCGTCGACTAAGAGGTGACCTCATACTTATGTACAATATTATGCACGTCCCTAACCATCCCTTGTCCAAACTTTTCACACGCTCGCCACCCCGTACCAGTCGGAAACATGAACTTTCAGTGCTTATTCCCACTTCAAGACTGAACTGTCGAAGATATTCGTATGCTGTACGTGTAAGTTTCACATGGAACACCCTCCCCTCCACTGTTACACACTCAGCCAACCTGAATATTTTTAAAGCTAATTTGGACAAATACTTGAGAGAAAACACAAATTTTGATACGATTTACACTACATGAGTTTCCCTGTTCTTCTTCTTTTTTATTGTATATAACTCATCAATCCATCCTATGGTTATTGTTAAGCTAAATGCTTTTTAGACCATTACAACTTTGAATCAGCAATGTATAACCATTACTTCGAATCATGATGCTTTAATTCCGAAACTGATACTGCATCAACATTTTCGGGGACACCGAGGAATATTAACCTTCGTGAAGTAGACTGGTCTCGACAAGTGGATTGAACTTTCCTTTCCTACCAGGGTATGTCGGCTTGGACTTGGCAGGTCAAACGGGACAAGCACTGAGTAGATACGCATTGAGGATGACTTCTTCCATTTCAGATTTATTTCTTAATGTCACCCTTAAAAGGCGCGGCCGGTCTATATGTGGGGAGCCTTTATGCCGAGTTAAGCGTGTCATTGGAGTAGGTACTAAAGCTTTCAAGCCCATGTGTGTACAGAGCTTAGTCCATTCATTGAGCTCATGTGCTTTTCTTGCTGAAAAAAGTGAATCTGTCGATTCCGCGACATTTGTGCAGATTACACTGAGAGCGATATCTGTCTTAGTAGAATGAGCGGTAGTATTGCGTTTTTGGGGGGCTCGGATCTAGCAACTGGACGATGGGGAGTCCTAGGTAAACAGGGTTCAGTAGGTCCATCTTTATTATATCCAGATGAGCAATCACCACACTCAGTTAAGGGAGCAGTTATTGGCGTGTTTTTCTCATCCTTTTGCCGCCTTGAGTAACATCTATGCCGGGTTGAATTGCGTTGGCAATTTTATCTACCAAAAGCGGTTTAAATGTTCCCTCAAGTTTTCGATAGCAATTTTCCAAAATCTCTATTCGAGATTCCAGCTTTGCCTCATGGGGAGGATTTGTGGGTGTATCGCTAGGCGGTTTAATTCAACATGCAAACACCGTTTCAAACACCATGGACTCAACGTTGTTAATAAACGATACCACTTCCTGCGTTAGGGCTTTATCACAATTGGTATGTACTTTACCCAAGCAGCCAAAACATTTAACTACATGCGATTTAGCGCTTACCCCTTTTTGGCACATTTGACACGCATCACGTGCTGCCTTCATTTTCTGGGGCACCAAGGTCAGCCTTCGTGTCATTGTTACAATCCAGTGAGGGATGAGTCAGTGCACTTGGCGGTGCAGCTGTTTATCGATCGGTAGCTACTGGTGGAGTGAATGCGTTGGATCGGAGTGACGCGATCCAAGCGGTAAAAGGCGAACGAGTTGGATAAAAGTGATGCGGTTGAACGAGTTTCGATCTGATAGTGTTGAAAAAACTATCAGTCGATTCGAAATGATGTGATTTTCTCAACAGTATTCGAACACGAACAATATTGTGAATCGCCAGGGATATTGCACGCGTCGGTAAATTTGGGTTAAAACTCGAAAATTTGGAATTTTCAAGAATTCACCTTGCTCGAAGTTGAAACGGGTTGAGACGAGTTCAATTATATATGAGTGAGGAAATAAATCCAAAAGTATGAGAGCACAAATATATGCGTCCGCACAGCACGAAATCTTACTTCTGAGAGAAACTTCGTCACACCAAGCGTGATAGTCAGGACAGGGAACATGGCTAAGTAACAGTCAACCCACCACCACTGATTTGACCTTACCGCTAAACAGCCTACGGTGTGTCACGTCTCGTGGGATGACCAGGATCGGTGGTCGATTTTCCTACTAGTGTGTATCCACCTCAATCTAATTCAAGTGAACACGGTCAGGGCCGGTTGACACAGCGGTTCACATGCGTAAAAGTACATAACTAATAGGATATTCGCTGTCTAAACAATCGAGAACGCTTCAAAATTGAAATAACGTGTTACGCAGCTGGTACCATTACACCATTATCAAAACACCAAGTTGTCACGAAATACTACTCTGACGATATATTTGAGAAGCATCCAGCTCAACTGAATGTTGAGCCATTTATGTGATGGTTAGATACAATGTAATGGTACCAAGTGTTTCTATTTGATGTTGATATAACACGACCAGTTATCTGCGAAGCATTCGCAGACGTCGTTCACCATTTCAATGTTTGGTCGCACGTTTTCTCGGTAAACTCGTCGGGAGGGTAATCGTCTCATCGGGAGTAGCCCCCAAGTGATTGAACGTCAAGATTCGCCATGCATCGGCTAGACATTGTGGCTGCAATAGAATGAAAGCAACATGAATGCAATCATAAGTGTGGCGAGTGCTATTCACCAACGCGAAACACCACCAACCGGAATGAGTTCCCGCCACTCGGTGTTCGCCTCAATCGTTCGCAAATCCTCAGGGCTAATCAATGCGTATCGGATGGCACCCATGACCGACCAGATGGCGTGCTGAATGCGTTCGTTGTTTTTACGTTGTGTGTAATAATTGAATGCCAGCTGTTGTGGGGTATCATTCTGCCTCGGTGAGGCTGCACGTTCTTTGTTCCCAGGAGTGGTCACCGCGCGGATTGGGGTGAATGAGTAGCGTGAGAGCGTGGAACCCGCGTCCACTTCTCTCATGATGTAGTTTTCGGACCATTCGACAGCCACGTGGAACAGAGTCAACTCCTCGACCATCAAGTCATCACTATTGAGAATGACAACTAAGGCGTTCGGTGACAAGGAATATAGGTCACTGTTCCCTGGAGTAAGAAGTTCCTGAATAATGTGGATAGCGAAACGGTGAAAGGAAACCGCGAAGGTGTATGTAATGTTACAAGGTTTAGTACATCGGGAAAAACTGACTCCATAACAAGCGCCTGAATACAGTCATCAACGAGCTAGGAGACTGTAATTGTTGCTATTAGGTTTTTAACCATTATCACCCAGACATATGGTTATAATCGACTAAAAACTGAATCCCACTGAATAATATTCAGTATTCGCATGAATAGCCATCACACACACAAACCACCGGTGTCGTACTATGTGTAATCATAAAGTAGGGAGAATAGGATCAGGATCATGGTAAGTTGAAACAGTGGAAAACGTTAAGCCTCTAACGGTTAATGCTGGTAAGACCAAACTGCTCAATCACAATGGCCTACTTGAGCGTGAATGGGGTTAAACCCGTGGGATTGAAGTAAAAATCTACTGCCCACACCCCACAACCAGTTTCGTGCTCTGGACAGGCTGGTCACGTCAGCATTATCCAGCAGTGCCTTACATGTTGGAATTTTGATAACTACGTCTATGCTGTTTCTAGGCATGTAGATCCTGGTGGAATTATCCCTACCTACTGAGTTCAAGCAGCATGAAACCGGACGTAATGTGTATGTGATGGAACTGTTTGCAAATGCGGATATTTTGTTCAAACCACGCGGGTTTAACTCATCTACGTCCGTGGAACCATGCGATTGAACAGGTTTATCAAATAGTGGCTTACAAGTTCACACCTCGTATAACACTGAAGTTTGTAAGAAATTTTGTTAGCTTCAAATCAGCCTGAATTGATTATGAAAAGGGTATCAATGATCGCCATCGTTCAAACTACGCAACCAGCACCAAACGATAATAGGGTATTACCGAGCGTCGAGCCGATATTTACGAATTTATTTCACCAGTAGGTTGCCCAATGGACAAGCGAAAGATTAAGTGAAGTTAGGGGTTGATCGTGCGCGCAATGCGTTCTTGCAGCTAAAAGGCACCCTTCGGCGAAGGGTCAGGATCAGCCTCAAGACTAAAATACGTGTTTAACAAGTAGTGATGCGACCTGTACTGCTTTATAAATGTGAGACACGACAGCCGATGTCAGAGGATTACGAACATTTAGGATTGTTAGGCCATTGGTGCCTTAGCATAATCTTAGGCGTCTAATATAATACACGGGTATCTAACGCTATCGTTCGATGCAATGGAATACCTCCGTTTTCCACTCACTCTCCAAAGGCGAAAACTGCGCTGGTTTGGCCACATCCTTCGAAAGACAGACTCGGTGCTCACGAAACTCGTCCACGACCCTAAACTCGCTCGTACTTGTCTTTGGCGTCAAGGATGCCACGTGAAGACCTGGCTCTCAACTGTGAAAGAGGACGTAGATATCCCGGGACCGTGTACGTCTACGGCATTCAAATGTGGGAACGCGACTATATTACGATCTGTAACTATCTCGCCTTCGATCGACGCGTGAGGGCTGTTGTGGTTCGAGACATCAATGAAGCCCGCCGAACCATTAGTGAAGCCAGCCGCTGGAAAGTAAAGAGTCTGCCCCGTGTCGGTGTAATCTCCATTGAACAGTCTAATGCGGCTGCTGCTCTTCCCCAACTTAAGGATGACACTACACCGTATGTGTTCAAATTAGGCTGCCAGTATCAAGTTTCTTCAAATAGCAGGATCAAAGTCCAGATTTTGATGTCATTTTTACACAGGCCTTTTACTGTAAGTGCAACCTACTTACTGGCAACTGACAGATTATATCTTTAGACACAAGACCCTTTCACATTGTGTTGATATGGCCCAACTGGGGTGAGCGTCGTTGTCGTATCAGAAAATTTGTCTTGCTGTAAAAACTCTTCTGAGAACACTAATGCATTTGCTACTTTGTGCATCCTCCAGATGTTCAAGATGCGTTTGTATCTCATATTGATAGTCAACGGTTCTCTGCCATATAGTAGGACAATTAAAACGCACAGTGGGTCTGCATTTGTCCTAAACAGAGTATTTTAAGCGAATTAAGATGACAGTTGCTCTGATGATAAGCTTATTAACGTAAGTTTTTATCAAGAGGTAATCAGCAACATTTGAACCAAGATATGTGAAGTGGCGCACTGATTTAAATAGCTAGTTATAAGCAGGGAAGATGGGAAATGATACAATCACTAGACCGTAAGCATTCCTCTGGTTCAAGACAATCGTTATCTCAAAGTCATTGCATGAAGACGAGAAGCAGTTCAAAAAAGAATCGAGCTGAAATCGAGAATGAATATGGATGGCTGTACCGTGTGCAAACAGCACATTTACCACCTTGCAATTGGAGAGCTTGCTGTTGGATCGCAATCAGCGAAGTTGACTTGAAACTTCTTTCCAGAATGAAAAGAAATAATGGATTTATGCGGTTTAGGTTGAAGTTTATAATTCCGAGAATACCGAAAGGCTCTTCCTTATCAAAATAGTGATAATCTTTCGTCAAATCAATAAAGACTTATAATGACATTTGCTGTTTTCACCAGATTGATGTAATCTGACTCAGTGAGAATCACATGTTATCGGTTTATCTATCCTTATAAGTGCTACATTGGTTTGACAATGGAATTTTTCTTACCCTTCACAAGGACTTCCAACTGCCCAATAAAACTGGTTTTGAGGTGCCCGTCGAAAGGCCTCGTCAAACAAAGAGTCAGTAGGAGACGTTCCATTGTTATCGCAAGGACGAGGCAAGCAGGTTGACAGCTGGACTCAGTGTTTAAAGTTTCTAAGAGTTGCGCAGCATTTGAAGATTTCCTCAAATAGAAGAATATTTTATTAACCACTTCGACTGTGACAACCTTGAATTACTCTGTTTAATTGTGTACTGACCCATTATACAATTTTCTTTATCTAACATTTTGATTAGTTCATTTCAACGATTTTCTATCATTCTACTTCTCTAATTTCACAGCAAATGAAAATGTCTATCCACAACATGATCATATCAAAGCAATGTTTTTTTTATCGATTACTGATATTAGGCAGATATTGATCTTCGGAGAAATGAGCTACCTACACGCACGCATAAAACTTTGTGCAACTTCGTTGCCAATGTTAAGAAGTACAAAAGTCCATGACATAACTTTACTCAAGAACTAAGACATCTAAATTGGTACCTTCAGCGAATTAGCGAATATTTAAAGCAACAACCTAGATCATACATATGCATTGCACACTTTTAGCCCGATTAGGTCGATTGGATTTGTCTAGGTTGTCGACGGACGAACTGGCTATATCAATTACTTCATTGAATTCCATTACCGATTTGGTGTCAAGGCTGTTGATAAATATTTATTATTTTTTGACGACTAGTAAGTAGTAATTTCTTCGAAATATTCGCAAAGACGGTTGTGTCAACTCATACTGAATGGACTGAACACCAGTTTAACTAGAATTTAACCTCAACTGCTTAAGGTGATTGTTTGACTCGCAATTTCGAAGTCAATGGTCCAACGCATCAATACCTCTGTTTCAATCCGCTTTTAATCCAATAGCGATTAAGCATTTATGAACAACACTTCTGATTGGCACATACCTGTATTATTATATACTCAATCTTCGTGATGTAATCAATCATTCTACAAGCTAGAACTTTTAATCTTACGGTCTATGCGATTGTATCAAATGGGCTATGTACTGAGTGTGGATATTTGTATCCTTTTCTATACTACTAATGAATACTACCATTACTTGTGTCAAAATCAAGATCACATACTTGGATGCAAAACCTCTATTTTACATTTAAATAAAAATAACGGTGCCCTTTTACGGAGTGCTTACCTTTGAGTTCCGATTGATGTGTTCCATGGCAGAATTTTGTAGCTCAATATTTTTAAATCTCACTCCAATGTTCAAAATTTGGAACACGTTTCTGTTATCCATGATAGAAAGCAGGTGTGAATAAATTATCTAAGTGAAACAAATTAAGATAATCGCCCCCCCCGATGGCATACCTTGGTAAGTTCCGGTAATTGCAGCAAAAGTGACGCACTGAGAATATCGATTATCTATGAGGAACGTCGTCATTTAGATCGCAACTCACCTTCCCATGGCCGAGACCCTCGAATGAAATGTAATTGGTGTAGAGGAACATGAGAACCATGCGGAAGATATCTGGTTCCAGTTCACGCAACAGGTGTGAACTCCTGCTGGCTTGCATCACTTCAGCGGCTGGCAGCAACATGGAGCTGAGAATCGGGCATCGGGACGCGATGATGGCTTTGTGTCCGAAAACAGGTTGCGAATTGGGACCGACCAAGAAGCGGGTGTCACTTGGGATGGGGAGCGATCGAAAGAAATAGCCTGAGAGGTACACCATGTGACTGGTCTGAGTGCATCATTGTGGATCTCGGTATCGAAACGAATAAACTGATGGATCATGGTAAATATGTAGGTGAAAAGTTTTCGCAAAGATCCGACTACCTTAATTCCAGGTAAGTTTTACAAACCTTCGTTTCACTCATATTACCAATTTAGTATTATGTGTTAGTTAATCGAAATAAACAAATGCTGCAGAGGGCTAAAATATGGATATTTATGTGTTTCTGTCATGTGTGACAACGGATAAAAAGTTCCGTATTTTGTAGATGACTTAGAGCTTAAAGATGAAGCAGTCTGTGTCCAGCATTCGAATAACAGGTTTGTAAACCATGTAATAGTAAACGAAAAAGCTCATTTGCATGCATCTTCATCACACACACACATACATCCCACGACCGTTTTCGTGCCGTTTGCACTCATCAGGTAGGGACATAAGGATCAGCATTCTCATGCGCTTGAAACAGTGGAATAATGGTAAACAAGTTGCGCTTGTGTGCCACTGTTGCATAAGGTTGGCACTACCAAAATTTTCAATCACATGAGGCCACACAATTGTAGACTGGGTTGGAACCCATGACCACGAAAAAAGCGCATTTGCATGCATCTCCCCAACATACACACCCCGCGGCAATAGTGGTTTTCAAAGCCAATCATAATTATATTCCTATTAGCGTTCTAAAATGTGAACAAATTTTTGTCAAATTTGCTTTTTGGTGTTCGATCTTGCGCAAATAAAACACAAACTTGATTACTAGACCGTTCCAACACAGAAAAGGAGATTGAACTGTTGCAAGCGCATGCGGATCCTGATCTTACTGTCCCTACCTGATGAGTGCAAACAGCACGAAACCCGCCGTGGGGTGTGCGTGATGGAAATGCATGCAAATGAATATTTTAGATTGAACTTGATTCTTTCCAATGTACCGTTTTCTAGCTGTTTGACATTCTCGGGTGGAAGTAGTAGGCTTAGTTTCGGTAAGCATCAAAACAGTGAAAAGTGATTAAAATTGAAAAACTTTCGATTCACTGGTGAATAAGGTTCGTACAACAAACCACGACGTTCAAATTCAGCATCTCAGAGTGATTCCCAGGCAAGCACTCGAGATGCTTAAAGATGATTGACGTATCGTGATGTTCACCATCCACCGCAGTTGCACACCCCAACCCGGTTTATTGCTGCGCAACTCATCAGTAGAGACAGTAAACTTAGTTTTAGTGAGCCATTAACTTTTCACCATTAGTAATAATCTAACCAAAAATAACGCTAAACAGTGTGGATTTTGCTATGCAAAAAGCAAACCGCTTTGGAAACCAAAAGGCAAATTGAATTTTCACAAAGTCGAATGTAACAGTATTTTTCATTCACCATTCGAGGGAAAATAAGAAGTTTTGAATAGTAGGAATAGTACATAATATAGTACACATTTACAGATAAAATGTAACTTGTTCGCACATTAATTAGCTTAGTTGGGTGATCCGTCTTCCATATTTCTCAATCGCATTTATAAATTTCTGCTAAGATGTCATGTAAGATATACAACAATTTATTGCGTGATCATGCGTTATAAACACGAAACCATCTATTGCCCTTTAGGATTTTTTCATGTGAACAGCTTTTTCATCTTTAATCCCTGGTGCACCTAATAAATCACAACCGCCCCAGGTGTCCACAAGTTTTTCTAGCCAAATTTATGTGAGGAACCGTGTATACAACTGATGACACCTTTTCAAGTTTCACTGAATGGACCATGACAATCAGATGATCTAGAGTCGCATTCATCACCATTCTTCCAACATCCTTCACTGAACCAAATTGGGTGGTGTTCAGACATTTTCTTTACGAGTTTTAGCTTCGTACGGCCGATGTAACCTGCTCCACAGGAGCCAGTGCATTGATAAACACACATTTCGTTTTCCTGACGTGGTAGCTGGTTTTTAAGCTGCTGTCTGTTTATTGCTTTTATGGTTGAAGATTAATTTCACTGTTCTCGAGGTGAGCGTCTTTTAAACTATTCGTTCGCTTGTTCCTGTTGAACAAGACACATTGGCCGTACGATGCGGAAACTTGCGAAGTGGATGTTTGAACACCATCTAAATTTTTTTAAGCTAGAGTTAATCTAAAAAGGTAACTAGTTCGATTTTACGCTTATCGGATTGACACAGGTTACCGAGTCAAACCCGAGAAGGCCAATGTATCGTGGTGCTCACATCCCCATCCTTTACACACAACTACCGGTTTCTGGCTGTTTGCCGTCATCAGGTGGAGAAAGTAAGATCAGGTTCAGTGAGCATTCGGTTGTTTAGACGTTTTCTCACAACGTGTCATGAAGGGTTAGCTGAAACCTATGTGAGCGTCCAAAACATCTTAAATCGAAAATGGGGTTTTAAGCACTACCAAAGTTTTTCATCGAGGAATAACTTTTCCATTTCATTTGCATAACGTTGCGCATTCCCAAACACGTAGTTCTCATCTTTTACCGACAATCGAGATGTGCGTGAGATAGGCATAATAATTGGCAAAGGGTCTAAAAAGAAAAAAATCTGGTAGAGAGTTGAAAATTTAATGGGTATGATGATAATCAAAGTTTGTTTCTGATCGATCAATTAAAGTGGTGGCTAATTATGAAATTAATTATTAGAAAGTAAGGTTGTTGCAGTTTTTGTTGATTCGAATCACTTGAAGTTGAAAATGAATGTCATTTTAGTCACGTCGTATTCTCATATCCGACAATGCTAGGCATAATGAAACAGTCCGATTACGGGAGTAAGAATTACACCCACAACCGTCACAAGGAGATTAAACGCCCGGTGTTTTCGGGCTTATGTTGACATGATCTCTGTTTAAATGCCGAAAGATACAATGTGGCATGCTTATATAATCATCAAAGATGGTATTAATTTAAAGGAAAGTACCGTTTTTCAACGGTCATACAATCATATATTTGCTTGATAGCATGGAGAGTGGACCTGCAGTGACCATGACAGATTCGAAGTATGCAAACTGGCGATGATGTTTTTGAGGGGAAGTTCAACCGTTGACATGATCTTCTCCTTGAGACAACTTCAAGAAAAGTGTCGGAACAGCGTATGCCATTATACGCTGCTTTCATTGATTTAACGAAGGCATTCGACTGCGTCCGCAAGGGGGGTCTTTTCCAAATGCTTGATCTGATAGGCTGCTCCTAAGACTGCTCTTCCATTTCTCCCACAAACACACACACAGACCACATGACCGTTTATTTATTTTATTTGCACTCATTCGGAATAGCTTAGCCCCATCTTTATACGTTTGTGCACATGTGATGGATCTCGTTATCTCTTCAAGCGAAGAAATGGTTCGCCAAGTAGATTATCTCACTCCATTAGAAAAAAGTGATCACGTTGTGATCAGATTCCAACTAAGACTCAGGTATGAAAAACCTCTTCCTAAACTGAGACGCAATTTCAATCGCGTAGACTGGGAAGTCGTCTCAGAGGAAGCTAAAAAGATCTTGTCTCAATATGTAGGTGATGATGTAGCAACAAACTGGCAGCTTATACACCTCTGCTTGTCTACCCTGTAAAATAGGTTTGCACCGTTGGTGCACGTCAAGCAACGCAACAAGCCACAGTGGTGGACACCTGCGATGCGACGAGTAATTAGAATGAGGGACCGTGCCTGGAAAACTTACAAAACTTCTCAGACACAACGGTCCTGGACAAGGTATAAAATGGTCAGAAATAAGGCTGTAAGAATCCAACGCAAAGCAAAACGTGACTTTGAATCACGGTTGGCACCCAATATAAAGCAGTGCCCAAAGCGTTACTATAGTCATGCCCAATCCAAAGGTAAAACGCGCGATTGGATTGGCAACCTTCAGCAGGGAAACGGAACTCAAATAGTTCCAGATTCAGAAAGGGCTTCGGCCTTTCTCAAACATTTCCAGTCTGTTCAGAAGCTTGATCGCCAAATAGATCCGCCTAACATGCCAGTTATCAAAAAGCCTGATATCGTTACTCGACTTGAGGAGTTATTTTTCACTGATAATGAGGTTAAACTTGCTCTTGCAGCAACTAACCTCCATAAATCTGCTGGCCCAGACGACATTTACCCTCAAATTATAAAGAACCTGGCGCAAATATTAGCAGATCCTGTGGGTCGTATTTTTAACGCTTCCTTGCAACATGGATATATTCCGAGTATTTGGAAGTTGGCTAATGTGATCCCGATACATAAAGGTGGCAGTCGATCCTCAGTTTGTAAGTACAGACCTGTAAGTCTTACTAGCATCCTATGTAAAATCCTGGAGAAACTTATTAGGGATAGGATCTGTCGCCATCTAGTTGATTACTCGTTGCTGAACTCTGCTCAGCACGGCTTCCTTAAAGGGAAGTCGTGCCTAACAAACCTCTTATGTTTTCTTAACGAGGTCACCATGAGGCTAGATAAAGGCCAACAAGTTGAAGTTTTTTACTTGGACTTTTGCAAGGCCTTTGATTCGGTAAACCACAGATTGCTTGCAGACAAACTTGGTTATATGGGTATCGATGGTCTTCTGAAGAAATGGATAATAGGATTCTTAAGCAATAGATTCTTTCGTGTCAGGATAGGAAATATGTATTCGTCGAAAGTAAAAGTTGTTAGTGGAGTCCCACAGGGTTCCGTACTCGGACCGCTACTTTTCCTCATTTTCATCGATGATTTGGCAGCGTCGCTTAAGTGTCCCTGCTATATTTTTGCAGATGATGTCAAGATTATCGGATCACTGGATGAACAGGATCTTCTTGAGGATATAGAAAAGGTCATCAAGTGGTCTGCTACATGGGATCTACCAGTTAACTTCACTAAAAGCTATCTCTTGTCTAAAGTCATTAAGAAGCTAGAGGTTGCTGGTCCAGATGGTATACTTGAGATAAATGGGGTGCCGAAAGTTCGTGACTTAGGTATAGAAGTTTCAGGGGACTTTAAATGGGCTGATCAATGCGCAGCTGCTGCACAACGCGCTAGGAGAGAGCTTTTTCGCCTTCGATCAGTTTTATCCTGCAGGTCCCCAGAGGTTTTCATACCATTATACAAAGCGGTCGTCAGACCACATCTCGAGTATTGCGTTCAAGCATGGTCACCTTATTTGGAAAAAGATATTGCCAAGCTGGAAGGTGTTCAACGTTTAGCTACTCGTATGATTGTTGGGCAATCGGGTAGGTCGTATCAGGAACGATTGCTGAGTCTAGAGCTCTTCTCACTAAAAAGGAGGAGGCTACGTGGGGACCTGATTGAAACCTTCAAAATCATGTCAGGTTTCAGTACTATTCATCCCAGTGAATTGTACGCTCTGGCGCCAAGTGTGGGTACTCGAGGCCACCCATTAAAACTGGCCAAGCGACATGTCAGGTCAAATGTTCGTAAGTTCTTCTTTAGTGAGAGGGTAGTAAATTACTGGAATCGACTTCCTAAAGAAGTTGTTTGTTCTACTTCGGTAGGGGGTTTCAAGAATAGACTTGACTCTGTGTGGCCTTCATTATTTCCTGATTTTTATCCGTAAGGGAATAGTTGGTATGATCCTCATGTTGTCTTTGGAACGCACTAATGTTTCTCCTCACCTATTGGTGAGGGGAGTTTTTCTGTTGCATTCCAGATTACTCTCATACCAGAAGATATTTGTGAAGATATTGTTTGAAGTGGTGGACGCTTTTCTGTGGCATACCACCGGAAGATATCTGGACGCTCAATTGGCTCGTTAGCCACATACAGTCCTGTGCAAACTGAACTGAACTGAACAGGATGATTGTCCTAACCTGAACATAATTTTGTTTCACTTATTGTTTTTAAATCTATTTTATTCGATTTATTCTCTATATTCATTCTGCGTTTTGAGAAGTAATCCATGCAACTGATACTTATACTGATATTGATATTCTAGACGCTCGATTATTTCGTTATATACTTAATTTCCTGTGCAACTAGACTGAACTACAAGGTCACAATAGCACAGAATAAACTAATATCATTTGGTTCACCACCAAGATGAAATTTTGAAATATTTTCTAATTTTTGTGTTTTTATTTAGTGTTGTATTCCGGTGAGCTGAACACCGCTAATTCAGAAGTAGTCATTGAATTTATGTAAATGCATTCCCGATGTAATTAACAGTAACATTCAGAGTAGCCCAATTTTAATAACTAATTATGAGAAATTGGATGATTATAATTTATTTTTTTTAAATTATTTAAATTATTGTTAGTATACATGGTGCCTGGTCAGACATCGGCCTCATGCCTTTATTGTACGAAATATCCTAGAGCGTACAAAAAAGCGCTACAACTCAAGTGATAAAAATAATTTATCTATATAAACAAACAAATGTGAGATACCAAATGAAATTTTCACAGAATATTTAAAATTGTTAGTAGGCATTGTTCGTAATAACCGTGTTCACACAATGTTTATTATATATCAATGTTTATTAAAATATCTATTTTTTTTCCCGCTGCTTAAATTTTATTAGTTCATACATTTTTTGAATTCATCAAACATATGTGCAAAATGATACCAAATTTTTTCTGCAAGAAAAATGTTCGCAAAGATACTGAATGCTGAGTGTGCTTGCCTCAGACACATTAGAAAAGCTTGAAGTAGACCAGATTACTACAATAACGTCCCACTAGAGTAGGACAAAACGCAGGTTGACTGGAAAATATATAGCGGTAGCCAAAATAAGTACAGAGCGGTCACGATGCACGCACGAACGGAAGTTATAATTGTCGAGGTCGATGTTTTGATGAGTAAAAACAAACGGTGTTACACAGCCCCCCTCCAAGAAGTCTGGTCATCAAAAACTTGTGATCCGGAGTTGCCAGTAGCGTCGGCCATGCGGGTGTCAGGTTACCCGGGTAGGAAAGTAGTCTCTGAGCAACCAGTCACATAGAAGTCAGCTAGGGCGCTCGGTCTGCGTGGGTCGATCTTCGGTGGTTCTAAAGTAGGATGTACGGTCAACCCATCGGGACTAAACCAAGCAGCGTCTCACGTGTGATTGAACGTACTGCCGAGCCGCTTCATACGGAGTGAACAGCTGTTAGCGGGATTTTCCAGTTTGGTGTGGTCTTAGTCCGAACCCGATTTGAGCATAAACAGGCGCATTCGTAGGCTTGACAACAAGAACCAGAGGCTTCGAAAACACAGTTTCTGCTCAGAATTTCCTGCGTCCCGAAGACGGATGTTAAACGGCCGCGCCAGGAGTATCGTTTGACGTGTCAATCTGGGATGGTAAGGACCTTGTGAGATGACAGGCGTGTTGGAACAATGGTGCTCGTGTTGGTGGTTGGGGCTACTGGGTGAGTTGGAGGCAAGCGTGCGTGGACCAGGAAGGGTGCGCGATTTGGTGGCATCAGCGGTGGGTGTGTGCGTACCTGAGGGAAGAAAGAAAAAGAAAAAATCCCTGGTGCATGGGTTTAGGGCCACGACCGAGTGATTAGAATGAGGTACGAAATAATGCACGCGTGTATTAACTATTTACAACGGAAAGCAAATCGAACGGGTTGCCGTTTGGCACGTTTGGTTCCTGTAGTGGTCGGCTCTGGGTTAGCTGTGGGTACAGGAAGGGTAATGAACAGTGGTGCCGGGGTTGACGTTGGGTCATGTGGAATAACTTCTTCGTCTATGAAAGCCGGCTTGACTCTGTCGATTGGGACAGTGTCATGATTGCCGACACGGTCAATGACGACCGTCTTAGGAGGCGTGTTGAGTGGCGTGTGCTCATGGTTGGCCGGAGCGGGAGGTGCGTGTGCTCATGGTTGGGGCTACCGGGAGGATAGCGACAGGCGTCGGCGATCCGGGGGTGGCGCGTGCTACGGTTTCCACTGCGGGAGTTACATGCATACCGAGGGGATATACGAATGATGCGTGTATTCCAGGTTACCGGACAGGGTGGCGACAAGCGTCGGTGATCCGGGGGTGGCGCGTGCCACGATTTCCACAGCTGGAGGTGCATATGAACCTGAGAAGTAAGAAGAAAAACTCTCTGGTGCATAGGTTTATGGCCACGACCTAGTTATAGTGATGAGGTACGTAAAGAATGAACGGGCATATAACAAATGATAACACTTTAAAAATGTGCTACATAATCGGCGAACCTTACGGGTTGCGGTTTCGCTCGCCTAGCTGTTGTGGTGGCAGGTGTTAAGATAGTCGAGGTTAAGGTAATGGTTATCACCGGTGGTGCTGGGGTTGGGTCTGGCGGATTAGCTGAGTCAACTGCATTGTCCATAAACGCTGGTTTGACTCTGTCAATCGAGACCGTGTCGTGTCGACTGGTGCGGTCAATCACAACTGATTTTGGGACCGCAGAATTATCTCAAATAGTCCAGCATAAGGAGGGTGAAGAGGTTGCTTCACCATGTCGTTTCGGAGAAAGACATACTGGCAAAGTGCCATCTCCTGGCACTGTTTGGCTTGAAGTCGCGGGGATGGTGGGTGGAAACGACTCCTACCGTGTAGCAAGAGCGTCACGTAAGCTCCATAGACAGATGGTGATTGCCTAGCAGGGAAGACATATGTATAGCCACTTGAAGGTGGTAACGGTCCAGCGAGGTCTACGTGCCTGTGCGAGAAACGCTTATCCGGTTCGACGAAAGCTCTTAATGGGCTCTTTGTGTGTCGGTGGATTTTCGAGCGTTGACAATTACCGCACGCTTTCGCGCTTGTGAGAATGTCCCTACTGGTTTTCGGCCCATCACGTAGACCCGAGGATTTATCCTTGATGTGGACAAGACGACGTAATTTCTTCGGGCCGACGACAGTAGTCGTCGTTTGCTGTCGGCCCGGGAGTTTCCCGCTGGCGAAGTGCGATGGGCGCAAGGTTTGATGCAACGTCGCGCCTCGTCGCCGTTTTTCCTATGTATCCAGCAAACGGGTGACCGTGTGTGACTACTCGAGCGTCGGCGGGATGGGGTGCGTGATCGTGACTTATTGTTGAGTGCGAGGTTTCGAACCTCATTGCGTAAAGCCGCAACCTCAGCCAGCAGATCCGCATTGCTGATTTCCGTTATATTACTATGTGTGCCTGATCTTCCTGTGGTTACCGTGGCAATATGGATATCTGGGTAGGGACGGATACATTCAGCGATGTTGTCCACCCTTTCTGATAGCTCAGATCCCGGAGTGCTTTTCGCAGCAACCAAGCTGGGTTGCACGAGCTGAGGTAAACGCTGGAGCCATAGTTCCTTTAGTAAAAACTCGTCCATGTGCGATGACCCGAGGAGGTAGCGCATCTCCAGTAGTAAGGTAGATGGCTTTTTGTTGGCAATTTCTAAGTTGCCGAACAGCGGCTGTAGCTTAGATCGTTCAGACGGAACCGTGCAAGAAATCACGGCTTGTTTAACGATACGGTAGCGGTCACCTATGGGTGCAGTCAGGATTGCGTCGCGTACCTGTAACAACACATCAGCGGTGAGTTTCTGCGTTAAATCTGAAAACATAGCGGAGTCATCAATAATATGTTTAGAACTAAATTCAGTTTCTAAAAAAGAAACCAATACTCAGGGTCCTGTGGAATAAAGCTGGGTATTGTGATGACAGTGGGAGCCAAAATAACGCGTTTGAAATCACTCATGATAAACAGGAGCAATTGATGCAAATCAAATGCACGATTAAACGAGGTAAAAAATGTACCTGAAAACTCCGATGTAAAGCGGAAACATTTTGACGTACCGGAAAAGATATACGAAGAGTGCGTGTATGTCGGGCTCACCAATTTGTAGTGGACCAGATTACTACAATAACGTCCCACTAGAGTAGGAGAAAACGCAGATTAACTGGAAAATATATAGCGGTAGCCAAAACGTGTACAGAGCGGTCACGATGCACGCACGAACGGAAGTTATAATTGTCAAGGTCAATGTTTTGATGAGGAAAAACACGCAGTGTTACAAGCTCATGAACTCTCACCATCTAACTTTGAGGTCACTGTAGCACACCAATGGTTTAAATGGCCTTGTCAATAATTCAATATCAGTGCAGTTCAGTGGGCACAGGACTGTAAATGGCTAATAAGCCAATTCAGATTTTTTCTCGGTGAAAAGCTTCAAAGCAGCGCTCACCACTGCCAAAATGGTTCTTTGTTCTTTGGTATCCTCGTCGCAAAGTATTATAAGTCAGGTATTTTACATGCAGTCCTTTGATTCAGGTATTTGTAGCCGCGACTTGGAAAAACGTAAAGTGCTTTTGTTCATCAAGCCGGCGAGAGGTTAGCCTGGGAAAGATTTATGTGTACATTTAAAACATGAAACTTAAAACGAGATAATATATAATTGCATTTATGTGCTGTTTTTAGTTTTATTTTTTTAAATCGTGGTAAAAACCGTATAAATTCAAATGAACACTATGTTTATTTAAATTCTATTGACAGGTGACCTGAATATTCATGGAAAGAAGTCAAAGAAAATCTCATGTAACGGTGAATACAAAATACTGTTGAACACACATACCGATCTGCAAGCGATTACATCCTAAGTCAGCATCTTCCAGATGCTTACCACTGTGGTGTTGCTTAAGATTCAGACGATTGTGGTTGTTTATGAGTTTTAGTGTATATCTTCGTGTTCATGGGTTGATCGCTCGAGAGAACATGTTTTGACAAACCTCGTCGCATACGCCTTTCAGGATTTTGAAGGTTTCTGATAGGTCATCCAGTAGACACCGACGCTGAATTGAGAATAAATAAATTCCTCATAAGGTTTCCTAGACAAACCTTCAAACATTTTGGTAGCCAGACGTTGGACCCCTTTTCGTTGTAATATATCTTTTCTGAAAATAAGTTCAACAGGTTTGCACGCAATATTCTAATTCATTATTGAAGTTTATTTATTGGGATGGTCTACAGAGCATGTTCACCCTATTACGACATGGCCGACTGCAGTGGCTTATTCATGTCTAGAGAATTAATGATGGCCCTATTCCAAAAGATCTACTCTATGGTGATTCGCAATTAGGAAGTCGACCTTTGCGCATACCGCACTTGCGGTACAAAGACGTTTGCAAAATTTATATGAAAGCTCTTGGCATTGACCTCGAAGTTGGTAAGACCTTGCTTTGACCGCTCACATTGGAGGCAATGTGTAAAGCTTCGACTGCAAGCTGGGGAGGAGCTGATACAGTTCGTGGCTGTTGAACGCAGATCACGCCGCCGGCGTGCCACGGACGCCCTACAACTGAGTTCTGACCATCGTTGCAAGCGCTGCGGGAGAGATTTTTCCTCCAGAATCGGACTGATTAGTCATTGATAAAGCTGTACAACATGAAAATTCATTCGACTGTGATGTACATTCATGGTCGACATAGACTGAATTGGGTCAACAACAAAAACAATATATTGGGATAAACACTTCCGGCGTTCTACATGTCAGAACACATTTACAGATAATGAGTTAAACACTAGCTTATTGTGCAGCTGAGGCTCATTGCGCAGCCAATTTTAAGTTTGCTGTTACGATTATTCCTATATCCTTAGGCCTCTAAATGGGTTCAAAATCTATCCTGCCGTTATTGGCAGACAACGGATGACATTTACTATAGTTCAGAAGAAAATCATAATCCTGTGACAACTCAATGACATTTTCAATATCGCTCAACAAATCACCGTTATTACTGGATCCGGTGAGATTGACATCAACTGCAATCATGTACCAGGGATATGACAACTGAGATGCTAAATCATCTATAAAGATCAGGTAGAGTTCTGAACACTGTGGGACCCACACGGTAGCCATTGCGAATTCAGAGGTAGTATTGCCTACACCGACCTGTAAGGACCTGACAAAGAAAACGGGTTATCTAGTAGTGAAGCTTACCAGATACTCCTTTGACCGCGAGTGTCATCCATAAGTACCTGGGACTCAAGGAGTAGAAAAAAATTACCAAATTCTAAGTGAAATACCTCTACCGGCCGATTTCATCTAGTGTCTGGGAAACTCTATTTCGAATGCATAGAAAATACGAGAGACACGACGTTCTTTTGAGAAAGCCATGCAGAACCTGGCTTGAAGATTATTTTTTTAACAGGAGGATGCGCAGCCGAGCCTGATAAGTCTTTCCAAGGCTTTATATAGAAAAACCTAGTCAAGCTTATTAGTCGGAAATGTTTAACTATATTTGCGCAAATTCCATTTGGAATGCGTCTGACAATGTCTTTCTTCCAATAATCTGGTAGGATGCCTTTTTCAGTGCGATTCGTTGTATATCCTACGGAGATTCACTTCTAGTGCATAAGCTATTTCCTTTACAATGTTCGGATGCACGGAGTCCGGCGAAACCTTGGTAAACGTACGAGAGCATCTGAGATAATGTCGGTGTTCTTCGTAACGTCTCACGATTAAAGTCGAAACCTTTGTTGAAGTAGCTAGGTCTGTGGTCTAGTCTACCGCCGGCTAGCTTAAGGCTCCCTTAAGACTGAAAATGCGAAACCCTCGGCACCTTTCTTCCGAAACTCTCTGAAAAAGTTATGGCAAATCGATGTAGACATACCAGCTTAACAAACGAGGATTGCGTACTTGCCTGGGATGTTCAAAACCTGGGAAAAGATGTTGCTAACATTAAATTTATAAACCGATCAACACGGTCAATAAATGTCCTAATGCTGGCGCAGTTTGAGCATTTTATCTGAAATCCAAAGGCCCGTAACAAAAATAACCACTCCTTATTGATCATGCTATTTATTTTAAAGTGTGCATTTTATACGAAGAACGTGCAAATCATTTTTGACTTGCTCATTCCTCGATGCAAGCGTATAGTAGTAAGCTGAGTCTACCGTATTTCAAAACTAGTTCAAAGTTATTCAGAGTTATTCAAAGTTTTAATGGTCCAAAAAGCAAGTAATTTATAGTAACCATAGTTTTAAAATATAGGGAATGGGTAAAATCAACAAAAATGTTCTGTCAACATGGAAAGTCAGCTTATTCGTTGATTTCCGAGGTCCGATTCGGTCAATATATACTTGTCACGTTCAGCATTGAACATGTTCATCCTTCATGCACAAATGATATCTGGGGGCACAGAATTCCATAAAAATATACTCGAACAGCAAAGATGAACCTTAAAAAATTTCATCTAGATTGTGGAATAATTAACGTGTAGCCATGAAATCTACTTACATGTGCTTCTTTTCGATGAAACAGGGTGATCCACGGTTTGCAGAATTTTGAACCCCATGATCAATTCACCCATAACACGATGATACGAAAATTTTAAAAGGTTCTCCGTTACATAGTTCGGTTGTATGTTATCTAGCGCCGTGGTTTACGCGTTGTAGCAAAGCCATGTCCTTTAGAAACATAGTGTCAATGCTTGAACAGCGTACTTCATTGTTGGCCTGATATAGTGGTTAATTATACGTAAGAGTATCTGCTTTGTGAAACTACCTAAGGTCCTTCTGATTAATGCTAGGCTTTGTCAGGACTTTTTGTATAAAAGAACAGTGCTGTAAAGACTTCAAGTTACTGCTAACCCACACCTAGGTTTTTCTCTTGCGTAACCCGTGAAAGTTGCTGGGATCCCATAGAGTATGTGAATTAAATGGATTTACCATATTACATTTATGAATGTTGAATGGTAGACAATTTCGTTAGGACGACGTATGAAGTGCTATGAGATCTTATTGTAGAATTTGGCAATCTTCAATTGTGCGTACGCTAGACCATACTTTGATGTCATTCGCAGATAAAATAATTTTGCTGCTTATGATTTCTGGTATATCGTTCGCGTACATCAGGAAGAGTATTGGCCTCAAGACTTACCTTTCAGGTTCGACACTTGTAACGTTTACTGGGCTGGATAGTGCCCTATCAACTTTAACCCCGATAACTCTACCAGTAAAGTAATCCTGCATCTAGGACAATAATATATTACCCACCCCGAGCTTCTACAATTTCTGTGGAAGTTTGCTGCGGTTAACACGGTCAAAATGTGCAGACATATCCAAGCAACAAACATGGATAGGGTATCGGTTTTCCACGAATCGAGTACAATTATCAAGAGTTATGATAAGATTGGTGTGGCACGAGTGTTTGGAAGAACAGGCTCTTATTGAAATTAATGTTTGGTCACTTCTGACCATAGCGCCACGTGTTGCATTCCTGGGTTAATTTGATCACCTTGAATTGAGCTGGAATACCAGACATCGCATTCTCCAGGAATCGCGAACAAATTTTTTGACTGCCTAAACTCCCTTGCAATTCACTAACACATAATCGAAACAACTAAATTCCGAAAGGGTCAGTTTTCATTAACTCTCGATCTGATTATTTCAAATGCTGAAAGCTGTACAGAAACTATGGTTCTTCAGCCACCGTTATGAAAGACAGACCATGTAGTGTTTACCTGCGAATTGTGCTCCTCTTTTGGTAAGCTCCCACTTAACCCACCCAGATTCTTTCATAGGACCAACACTGCTGCCAAACTGCAGTCATTAGAGCTACGCCCACTGTAAAACAATGATCATATGTATGCGATGGAAGGGCAGATCAATGGCAGCATCTTTCAAATTCATGATTGATTCGCTCCTTTAGTACATTTCGCTATAATGGATGAACTCAAATGGTGAACAATCTCAGTCTCTGGTAGCGACGAAAGAAAAAGGAGCGAAGTATATCGCAGAATGATATCGGTACTGGATGTGCAAAAATTTGAAAAGTAGGATGCAGTTTGAGGCCGTCTACAAGCGCGCATGCAGCGTACTTGGCTTACTCGGGGGGTATTTTTGGTAGTTTTGCACCGCACTCATTGTCAAATATACACAATACAAAATAGATTCAGTTGTGAACTATAAATACAAGTTTGGACACCATGGATGTAAAAACATCTCACTCATCGAGAGGATTTATCATACCGCAACTAAAATTGATACTAAGTTGTGAAATCTACTCTTTCAGCAGCGACTGACTAAAATTGGATTGTGCACATTCGGGTGCACGCGCATAAAAGATGACTTAAACCTGACGAACTGAATGATTTATACGGGGTCTCACCAATTCCGACACCTCTTTAAAACTGGTTCCAAACACTTGACCCACAGTCACAATCTGACCATTCAATTACGAAATTGCCTAACTGATTGTCGACATAGCTTTTACGCTGTCCGTGTATTAATTATGTGGAACAGCTTACCGACAGAAATGGTTTCCTTTAAATCAAATTAATTTTCAAACTAAATTTATGATCTTTTATACTTAAATCTCTTAGTGATTATATATTAGAAAACATATACTTAGAAAAACAAATTTCCCAAACATGTATTTTTGGTCGAAAGTTATTCTCTCCATGTCAAAATTGTAATACCTTCTGCTCCGACTTTGAGGCAGCCGCAGCAGTACATTAATCGCCTAACTTAAAGTTTTCGGTCACTATGTTAACATAGTCCTTAGTAAATTTTACCCTATGGAACTCCGTGTGGGCTGATGATGTAGAAACAATCAAGTTACCTATCAGTGTAGACAGCGAGTGACCCTTGTGTATATTAAGACAAAAATTTCGCTTAGCTACACATTTATTAACAGCCTGTAAGTCAGTTATCAGATTGGAGCTGTCCGACCGAGTGAATTTTTTTCGTCGTCAGCAAAAATATAACATGTTTAGCGCAGCAGGTTAGCTTGATCATTAATGAAGACGAGAAACAGCAGCGGTCAATAGACTGATCCCTGCGGAAGCCCTCGTAAATGCGCAGATGCGAATTATGTATCATTTAACCTGATGGCAAAGAAACGGTCTCAGAGTAATCCACGTATCCGTCTCAGTGGGGCACCTGACACTCACACGTCTTAACTTAAGAAGCTGGAGCATATTTTTAGCTGGCTCAAATGCCTAACGAAAATCAACGTAAAAGACTATCACTACTATAAGATTATCCATTTTCTTAGTAACCTCGCGTAGAAAGCACAAGTTCATGAATCATGAATTAATTTTAGTAATAAAGGTTGAGCTGTATTCAGTATAGAATGTTTGGTTCGGTTTTCACCTTTCCATAGCCTTACACAGTACACTAATGAGGCAAACCAGGCGGTAATTTTCAAACGCTGAAGAAGTTACTCCCTTATGGATAGGCATTACAACGTCTGAGTTTTAGTCTAAAAGATGTGAGCCATGTCTCTGAGATGTTCTCAAAGTTCTATGATCGGCGCAGCTAATCCGAGAGCTAACAATCTGATAATTGATGGATAGATGCAAGTTGAGAGAAATCGTATTTTCCAGTGGTCACACTGTCATGCTATTTTACTTTGTGATAGCTAAGTATCAAAGAATTTGCGTCACATCTTCCCTCGATAATCCAATGGATTTATGCAAAA
Source organism: Atriophallophorus winterbourni (assembly GCA_013407085.1). Classification (NCBI taxonomy): domain Eukaryota; kingdom Metazoa; phylum Platyhelminthes; class Trematoda; order Plagiorchiida; family Microphallidae; genus Atriophallophorus; species Atriophallophorus winterbourni. The sequence goes on along the minus strand of JACCGJ010000415.1, from coordinate 13,509 downwards.
ATGATGAAATGTGATAGATACGTTTATCAATTTTAATTAAATTTATTATAATAACGGAAGCTGTTCAACAACTGATAATTTTTTCTAAGTTTAGTCATTTTTTCCAGCGCCCGTTAAATTTTTTTGATTGATTTCAACTACAATTTATTATCACTATAATAATAAATATACTTGTAAAGAAACTAATTTTAATTTGTGCTTAATTATTTGTTAGTTTCTGCAAAGCATTTATATAACTTATTGATAAGTCAGAATATTTCCTCATTATCGAATTTTGCTAATGAAATTATTTTCGTGAATTTATATATCCGTTTAATTATTTATTCAATTATTCTTTAATTCAGCACAAAATGGTGTGTCCAAAAAATGTTTATAAAATTGATTGGTAAATTCAATATGTCTGTAACAGAGATGTTCTGTAGCAACTGTTCAACTCAATAAAAATGGCCGCCATTTATATCGCCGAATTTGTTTGCGCAGATCGAGGTGTCAACTAAGGTCGTCACCAAGACCAACAAGCCTGCAGATTCAAAATACCAAATGTCAACTATGAAGAATAACATGGATATAGAAGAACTACAAACTCGTCCTGAGCCAACCACGTTGTTCCAGGAAATAGAAGAAAAAGGAAAGTTTATGGGACGGGTTAGTTTTTGTCTAGTTAATTTAAGTTGTGTTTAAAGAAAATTAATTTTGATGCAAAAAATTTATCTGACTCTGTAGAAACTCTGTAAAATATTTTTGTGCAGGAAACGTAACAAATGATCCCAAATCAAATATTCAAGCTTACTTCATAATTCAACATTATTGTGTTTAGTTTAGTTAGTACAAAATTGTATTTGGTCGCTAAGCTAAACGAGCGTGCAGAATTTCGATTAGCCGGATGATTGAGGAGTGCGCATGTCTGTCAAATATATTGTCTGCTTGTTTATTTGGCCTATGCGACGAACAATGATGCGTCGAGATTAATCTAGTGAACCTTCCAGCTATACTGATTTTTATATCCAACGTTGGACTTCTCGGACAACTCCAGATTTAACGGCTGAATACAATCGACTTGCAGTCATTAAATGCCTAATCCGTTTATAAACTTACAGCTTCTAATGCAATATTACTTTGGTCTCCGAATCTGAAGCGGAAACAAATTAAATGAGGTTAAACCTTTACGGGATGTCTTTATAGCCAGAGTCTCAAACAATCTGGTAGAAAATGCCACTTAGCAGCAAGATTTCGTTTTGGTAGCATGAGCTCTATGTGTGGACCTGCATTTTAAATATAACCTGGCAAACGCCTATATACCTGCTTAATTTTTCTGACAATCTACACGTCAAAATCGGTATAATCCTCTGCTGTGTTCTGGTTTGATGTACAACTGATACGCATTTCTCTGCCAATTGAATGCGGGCTGTGACCACTCTACCTAAATCCAAGACCTTGAGCAAATAACTACTTTCATTCACAAGACCATCCCACAATTTCTGTGATGTCCCTCAATGGATCACCGCGATCAGAGTATAGGGACATTTCGATTTTGTCTGCAAATATATAGCAGTAAACTGGCACTTCAAGCATTCCTAGGATTCCATGGATTTTCTTCATTTGACATGACACATGAACTATTTCCCTCCCTTAAATCAAGCCACCTGATTGGTCAGCTTCATTGATGTCTCGAATAAACCTAGCGTCGATCAAAATCGATATCGTCACAGTTCGTTATCCAGTTGTGTTTCCACCTTCGAGCGCTTTCCACAGTCTTAGTGCATCTATATCCTCGTTCATTTAATCGCCTTCTTGTGAATTCTAATTACATGCTATTCAATGGTCGAGTAACATTTTCATGATCCTTAAGTCTGTCTTTCGGACAATAAACAAACCAGTGCTGTCTTAGCCGTTGAATTTGAAAGGAAAAGGAGGTATTCCATTGCATTGCGTTTAAATGGCATCATTGAATACCCGGTCAGTATATGGAAAGTAGGAGATTCTCTTAAGGTGCCAACGGTCTAACACCTTCAACGATAGTACACCATGTGACCTCCGTGGCCACGTCTCACAGTCATAAATTACCATAAAGCTGACCACTGCTCAATAAACAGGTACGTTAAGACCGATTATATTACATAGTATCATATAAAATGTCCATTTTTGAAATATTTTCGTAATAATTTCTAATCATCATGGTGATTCCCCACTTTTTCTCAGAAAAACATACTTTATTCCGTCGTGATGGTTGGAAAGATATCCCCACATGTAACGAGTGCTCAATCCGTAGCGAGTAAGTAACGTACTTTGCCAATCTACTTCCTCCTCCTCTTACTTCAGATTTCTTTGAAAGCTTTTTACTCCAATTTAAACCACCCGATCAAGTCACTGGCCTTATGTTGATCTATCCATATCACGTGCTGTTTATCATTGAGGTAGTGTTCAAGTTGATTCTCATTAGCAGTTTGATAGACCAGTTTTCGTAGCTTCATGTCGATCGTGCGAACATTGTACGACTCGGAAAGCATAATCGAATGCTACATCACGCAGTACACCGAGAAACTGAACGAGAATCTGCCCGAAGACGAAGATCCCAAAGTGTTCACTGGTTTCGATAAAAGCACCATTGACAAAATTGCCGCGAGACCCGCAATGGCCCCAATCATTCAGAATCGAATATTGCTTGTCAGAGACAACATCACCCTCAGAGTGTTTCGAACATTTGAAGTGTTGATCTTGGACATGGAGCCGATCAGTTTGAACCAGTACGATGCCAGTGACACGGAGGAGAAGACGCTGTTGGAATTGCTTAATCAGCTTCAACGTTTGTCAATATTTCTGGCGGAAGAGCCAATGAAAGTGAGGCAAAACGATTTAACGCATGTAGATTATTTTTTAGCTAAAATGTAGCAATATTTAAATAACATTTAGCGTGAAGTATTCCGAATGATTCCTATTTGGTCAGTAAACATATTATTGAAACCCATCGTAACTTTGAGAATCGCTTCTATTTACATTGTGTGTAGCGAAATCACACTATATCATGTGATGTTGATCACTGGTCACTTTGCATTGTACGAAATCATAAGCTTGGCTTCAGTCAAAGTGTTGCACAGTCATAGATCGCAAGTCAGCTGAACTACTGTCAGGTTGGCTTAATCGAAAAAAAGCTGAGAAAACAAAAATGATAGTGAGTCTCCAGCATATTTCCGGAAGGAGCTCAGTATCACTGGCAAGTCAATGTAGCACGTCTCTACCTGTGCTTTAGAGATAAACTGCATGGTTGCACACCCATCGATCACCGGCTAGAGTACAAGTCTGATTGGTTACTGCACACCCCCTAACCTATGCCACATAGGGTGTTAGAACCGACTTAGGAATCAGTAGTTTTGGGACAAAGAGGGACTGTAAGAGACAACACGCATTATTTCTTTCTGCGTTTTTATTATCTTTGCTCTATGCTGCCAGTATATGCGTGTACCAGCTACACGTTTTTCGTTGTGTGTATCAAACACCACCCTGGAATCCGGTATGATATATGGTATGAAAGCACAAGCCTGATCCAGAATCGGAGACTGTACGTGGGCTAAGATACTGTCAGGTTGCCCAGGTCTAGACAGATATGAGGAAGAAAAAAGAACAGGAATCCGGTAAAGATGTGCACCATCACAGTCTACTTATGGACTGAGCTACCATCATGATGCTCTATCCCAGGCAGATATATACGAAACAGGTAACCGCAGTGAGAATTCAGTATGTTGCAATCAGCTCATCGTTGGTGACCAATGAGATTAGCGCAGCGGCATCTGCACAGTAGTGAATTATTGAGCACGTGGGATTATTGCAAATTAATGTTTGTTTAAAAACAGACACATTTTTATGCCTTCCAAACACACAGTCACGACCGGTCTCGCACTGAATCGATTAAAGCAGATTATTTGTAACGTTTCGCTTTTGACACAGGAGTGATTGGTTACGAACTTTCTTTTCATAATTACTGATTCCCGATTGGTCTCAAATACATTGAAATGCCTTGCGCTTTCGGATTGATTACATATAACAGATGACGCGTTGCGTGAAGGTCAAACTAGACAAGATTGGTAAACAAAGATTGAACATCAAACACCCCGTTAGATGAGGCTGGAACGACCAAGCTGTTCAATTGAATGCAGCCATACACATGTTGATGGAGATAAACATGTTGTGCTTGCAAACCATTGTTGGATAAGGTTGACATCACCACCTTATTCAACACATAATGGGTGGGTGGGTTAAACCCATGCGATTGAAACAAAAATCTATATTTGTTTGAAGTTCTATTGCTGTTTACCAACCTTATCTAACAGTGGCTTTAAACTGCAAACTTCTTTTACCATTTCTCCACTGTCACAAGTTACGTGGATTCTCATCGTACTGTCCATACCTGATGAGCGCAAACAACACGAAACAGGTCGTGGGGTGTGTGTGATACAATTGCACACAAATATAAATTTTAGGAAACAAGTTGTTATGCAATAGAGGAGAATATACGTAGCTCGGGATGAGGATGTTGTTCAGATGGTGTTCGCCGAGCTTGTGTGGTTGTTTTTGGACGTTTCGTCATCATCAGCAGAACTTCTTTCGAAGTGACTTGAAATTGGTATTCATTGGTTTTTATAAGGTCCGTCTGTCCGTTCGCCATCACCCCTGTTGGTTGGTAGAATTCATGTGTTGCATTCTTGTCCATCGAGTTTTCATTGGTCCATGGGTTGTAGCCAATTGAAGTTGCTGGTTATCGCGCAATTGTGTTCGTCACCGGCCGCGAAGTCAGGTCACGTGGCCGCGTACTCATGTAATGCGGGCAAATTTGGTGACCTTGAAAATCTAACTTAGACTTGAACCAAAACCAGTGAACATTTCTTATTAACATTAAAATGATAAATTTCTGATTTTGTAGATATATCATTACATCGTCCTCATCTCATATGTTTGCGGTTTAGTAAACACGTCCTTATTTTCTTCATTCCAGGACCAGGAAGACTATGTGCCGGAAATATTCAAAGTACATCCGATGGTTTGATTCTTATCCCAATTATTCAAAATTGGATTAGATTCTTTTTCAACTGCTAGACACATCAACATTTAAGGGTTTTTTAAGCAAAGGTTCTAATTAAGTTTGATCATCGGATCACCAGGTATGAGTTTAACGCTAAGACACCAAAGATTTCTTTTTCAGACAACATGGCCACAGATATCAGTCCGAACGGATAAGCTACGTAAACGATTGCAAACGAGTGCTTTACAATTACAGGACGATTTAATCTGCCGAAATGTATTTAAGTCAATCACTGACACGTTGCTTTTGCGCTCTGTTCTTTGATGACTCCCATGGATGTAATTTGCAAGCGCATAGCGATCTCCTTCTCCGCAGCATGTGTGGGGATAGAGAGACAGGGCGGGAAACACCGCGTCTGATCATTTCAGGTTTGCAAGTCGCAGTTGGAGCACATCTAACCAATTGTTACATTTCGGTCCAACATACCAACCATGTTACCCGTAACGCTGCACACACGCACTTCGATTGTATGTTGATTCATCCCTGAGGTCAACCTGTCCAACGCTAATCGCGTTTACCCACGAATCCCACAAAACAAGAGAAGCCGATTGGTCAAAGGCGTTTATTGCGCACAAGACAAATAACGAAACACACGCTCATCTTATATAGGCAAAACAAACAATCACAACACGAATCCACGGTTGTCACTAGGATCTGATTTATCAGTCGATTTCGTGCCCTCGCCACGCAGGTCTCGTTTGACCGACATTGACGAATGGCATATCATTCGGTTGCAACTGACGTGTCCATCTTCTCACAATTCCAAAGATGTTGTCGTTTGAGCCGTTCAAATGCAATCGTCGTCGGCGGCGAACTTTTCGGCGCTTCTTTCGCTGGTGTCGTGTCATTGTGTAGAGTTATGCATATCAATCGAAAGCTCGTGATTAGCGCTCATTACTTCGCACGCTCACAATGTGACTATACTCCTCGATTCGCGACTTCGATTAGCGGTGTTAGCATGTCGTCGGCATGATCTTCGTTCATCAAAACAGAACAAATTCTTTGTCCAAACGTCATATTATGATTACAGTTGTATGTTCCATCTCATAACAGATTACAGGGATCATTCGTTGTTAATTAAGCTTAAAATGCCTTGGTGAAAGCATGCGCATGAAACCAGAAGACCAACAAGCGGGCCAGCAGAAGTGCATTACAGATATAACCGCCATATAGGTGATATGAGTTCATACACTAGACAGTGCGCTAGAATGTCACAGTTGATCTTCCCAACTACTGTTAGTACTCCGTGTAAGGTGAGGTTCCATGTTAACCACACTTTCCGAAACGTCCAGCTGCTGCTAAATTCTAACCTGGACAGTCCAGTTGAAAGTCGAACGTCCGACCATCACGGCGACGTGATTAGGTGTAAACGTTGCCTGCGGAGTGCCATTTGATCCCGTAACTTCGTTACTTAGAGCCGGTAGTTCATAGAAATATATTGCCCCTTCAATTGGTCTAAGTTGAACTGCATGCGCTTGGAAACGCTGGCTTTTCTAAACGGTTGGATACAATCGATATTTATTGAGATCCTAGGGTATGATTATACACCAGGTGATTAGGGACAACCTTTGAAACAAGTTACACTGTTCATCGCTTTTCCACTGTTTCAAGGCTCACTGAGCCTGATCTTACTGTCTTCACCTGAGGACGGCAAACAGCCAGAAACCGGTAGTGGTGCGTAAGGGATGGGGATGTGAGCACCACAATACAAGTTACAATAACTTGCCATGTTACTAGATCCCACGGAACTGGAAAATCAATATGGTCACAAGGCAGAAACTTGCTAAATATGTTCCCTTTTTAAATTGGATTATTTCTACGTAAAAGATATTATAAAACAAACGTACTACAGTCAGAAATAGAATCTTGAATCTCTGGGACAGTTAAACTAACAAGCGATGAGCATTTGACCCCCAAGAACCACATAGCACAAGCCTTGATTCTATTAAGAAACATAAATGCTAGCTTTTCTCTCTTAAAGCCACGCCGTTACCCTGTTGGGCATCACAATGTCGGAAAATTTTATGCGGTTCCCCTTGATGCGTCTCATAAATCGTTCATCCAATCACAATTACCCGGCGCGTGCGTTGTCGCGCGTGAACGATATGATGCGTTTCTCATTGGTTAATACTTTTCACCGTTCTGCTCAGTGCACCACCACAGAGCATGGGGGTGAAATCGTGGTTGGCTAAAATGGATTTGAGTGATAATCTACAAATGAGCAGACTATGACCTTCAGAAAGCAGAATGAAAGAACAAGAGCGGTTTAGTGGATGTTACCACTCTCCAGGGACGCGGCACTCGAAAGTCCATCTGACCTTGTGCTCAACCCAATTATTTTTACACAGTCGAGGATAAATCCTCATTTGCAACTTGAAATATAGCTTCATATATGAACTATGCTAAGTCTCACGATAGATGTAATGCAGTACCAAAGTGTGTTTGGAATAGTTTTGCTAAAATCTAATGGCAGCGCGATGGTTGATTTTTGGTTGAGTCAAATTACGAGTAGTATATTACATTCAAAAAGGCGGACGGAAAATTGATACGCAGATCTAAATCGTCCTGCTTCTGCCTGAACAGAACTGTATCAAGCGTCGTGAGGGTGTGTGTGATAGAACAGGGAGCCGATGTGCTTTCAAGAAATCTGCATCGATTTGCTGTCTCTTTTCTACATTACAAAACGCTCGCAAAACATTTTCTTTTGTATCAACCCTTCTGAAGTGATCGCATCCCTGTCTAGCAGTGCATTGTGCTATCTAGGGGATTATGCTGACAAATAGTATCAACTATATTTCGCTTTGAATCTTAAAAACCAACCCGTTAAATAAGATGAGTGCTTATTTGTTTGCTTTTATCTTCTCCGGTCGAACACGGCTATGGCTACAGCAGAAGATCGTATACTATGTTCGTTGCACGGATTGTATCGTATGACAGAGCACCAAGATTCAGGAGTGTTCTGAAGGGATTTCGTCCACCGTCTGATCGATCGAGATTAAGCATTTTCGAAACTTTATCCAGACTGACACCTTTCAATAACCAGTCGTAAATTAGCTTTCAAAATTGGTCATGGTCGCCAAAACTGAAGAGATTTCGGTGACAGGTCTTTCTGTAGTGAACCAAAATGTCTATACTACATCAAATACAACAAAGAATGGAAAGACCTCACTAGAAGACCAAAAGAGCGATACTCGAACGAAAGATCCAGTGAAGTTCATTCAGAAAAATCCAAGAGATGGAATCCAAGGTGCAGAATGCGCTCAACAT
>JACCGJ010000414.1:20183-79296 GCA_013407085.1 Atriophallophorus winterbourni | reverse complement strand
AAGTTCGTTTATTCTGTAAGATGAAAAAATTAAAGTATACGTTATTTGCGAAATACTTATGTAAATCAAGAACACAACACTAGGTTTCGATATAACATTGTAAATAGGAAACAGATTTTCTTTGAATCACACGACATTCTTTTCAGCAACAAATACTTAAGTTTGCTCTGAATCGATAAATTTGTGTACAATTAGATATTTTCTTGCAATCATTCATATATCCATGATTAAGAGAAATTTTAACTGCTGATCAGAAGACTAATATAAACTCATCATATTCGAACATTTCGGTATGATTGAATTTTAAGAAATAAAACTCACTGCGCATCTTCCACCTTCAAACTAAAATAGAATAAACAAAAAAGCAAAATTATTTTATGCGGTGCAGATTTTTTTTTTCAACATTCAAAAATTTATGGTCACAAAAGCACATAGCTTCACAATTACCATTTCATAGTAAATATGCGTTCAATAAGAGGTATAAAAAAATCAATTATACGTTGTCACTGGAGTCAAGTATTATGCTTACCCTTAGTCAATACACAGGCATCGTCAACTCGTTATGTAATAATAAAATTGTCCAAGTTGGAATTTATTTCTAAAGGGTGGCCAAAGTATCCGTAGATTCTAATATTATTTTTTCTGTGAGGGTATTGATTCAAGTCCCAACGTTTAAATTTCGGAATATAAATTTCCAAGTTTACGGAAATTTGGAGTCTGGTGGATACAATTTGAATTCATTGAACTGCGGTTATTATTGCGGCTGGGGGTTGTAACAATATTTTCATGGCATTATTGCAGTGTAATACCTCGTACATAGAAATAGCAACCCAGTTTTTTTGATCTAGCATTAGTTGTTGTTGTTGGCCTCCGTCGGTCGATTTCGACCATGGATGTACATCACATCGCATGAATTTCATGTTTTGCAACTTTTTGAATGACTAAACAGTCCGATTCGGGAGGAACAATCTCTCCCGCAGCGCTTGCAACGATAGTCAGAACTCTGTTGTATTGCATCAGTTGCACGCCGGCGGCGTGATCTGCGTTCAGCAGCCAGAAGCTGTATTTGCTCCTCCTCGGTTAGCAGTCGACACTTTACACAATGCCTTCAAAGTGAGCGGTCAAGAGCAAGTTCTTCCCAGCTTGCGGGGTCAATGTCAAGAGCTCATATCTTTTTTGCAAATATCTTTGTACCGCGAGTGCGGTCTGTCCAATGGTCAACTTCCTAATTGCAACTCACCGTAGAGTAGATCTTTGGGAATACGACCATTTTCCATTCTATTGACATGACCAAGCCACCGCAGGCGGCGCTGACGTAATAGGGTGAACATGCTCTGTAGACCCGCTTTTGAAAGCACTCTCAATATTTCGGGTGTCGGATTGATTGCATTCAAACGGTTCGTGCAACAACATCGTCGAAAGTATGAGAAGATTGACAACGTCAGCGGCAATCGAACGATATGCAATTCGTTCATGCCGGTCAAACGAGCCCTATGTAGCGAGGGCTTGAAGTGTCCCGGTTGGCGGGAAATCGACTGACAAATCACATCCAAGTGACAACCGGGACAGACATGCTGAGGATCACCGTTGTGATTGGTTGTCTGCCTATACAAGATAAGCGTGTTTCATTATTTGTCTTGTCTCCACTAGCATGTAAGCTTGTTTTATTCGCAGACGATGTAAAAATCTGGACGAAGGTCAACTCTATCGAGGACTGTCAAGTTCTGCAAGGAGATTTGAATAAGCTGCACCAGTGGTCAATCCAAAACAAACTGCCATTTAATTTCCGCAAGTGCAAAATGTTGCAAGTCGGAAAACCCTTTCCCTTTACCTATACACTTGGCAGCCACCCGCTTGAATGGAGTACATCACAAAAAGATCTCGGAATCTGGGTGTCTGGCACTTTGAAGAACAGCCTACAGTGCGAAGCCGTCTACAAGCGTGCGTGCAGCTTGCTAGGTTTACTGAAACGCATTTTCGGACGTTTCCCACCACACTCACTCGCGAAATTACTAAACACTTACATACATCCTGTCGTTGACTACGCTGTACAAGCTTGGACGCCATGGATGGAAAAAAACATCTCGCTCCTCGAACGAATTTATCACAAGGCAACCAAAACGGTTACCGGATTGAATAATTTACCCTTTGAGCAGCGACTGACCAGACTTGGACTGTGCACCCTCGAGCGCAGACGTATCCTACACGACCTCACTCTGACATATCGAATCATCTACGCGAAATCCCACCCTCTCAAACACCTCTTCAAGTTTCGTTCCGTTGTCCCCACACGCAGCCACCCTTTGACCCTTCAAATCCCACACTCACGATTGAATTGTCGTCGTCACTTCTTCGCTTGCCGACAGATATTGTTACCTCAGCGAACGAGCACATCTTTAAACAAAGGTTACGGAACCTTATGTTGAGAACTACTGCGTTGGCCCCTACCTATTGATGTCTATATTTTTTAACACACGGAACTACCGTCCATCCAAAGATTCTCTTCCCTCAGTCTGTGTCGCCATTGGGGATTATTTTTGCTCCACCTATGAAGAACATGGATATGATCATACATTTAACGATTTTTTAATTTTTATAGGTATATCCTATGGTACTGTACAGCAATTTGCTTTTTTTAACCATAAAACTTGAATCTTGAAACACACTTAAAAACAAGCTTCTCAACTTTGGCAATAATGTTCCATGGATATATCGACTGAGAACTAAAATTTTGGCATGGAGATTCACCAAAAATATCTTGGAGTCTGAAACAGTGAGTGTGAAAGGCACAGTTCACTGCCCGAAAATTTGTTGTCAGTCCGGTAGGTTGTTAGCCATCTTTCAAACAATATTTATAAGATTCTCGTCAGTAACATTACCGAGGATTATTATCAGTTTCCTCTGTCTAACACGGCTTAGATTTCATGATTTTGGAAGGATACCATCTAAAATAAAATTTATCATATAGCAACAAAGTTGGTGTTTCGTCCAGAGAAAGATTGCCACGGCTGAGTCTGAGTATTTACTTAAAGACTAATATGTGGAGATATGATTCTGACTTATAAAATTGTGACTTCCCAGACTAAAGCACTTGTTTCAAGAGTTTTATCTCTCTACATTCCAAATTCATAAATTGACTGCCAGTACCACTGTTTTCCATGCGAGCTATATTGTCGGAATTCTCTACTTCTAAGTGTGACTTGCGCTTAATCCTAGAAACTTGGGAAAATAAATATTGATAGCGCGGAAACAACATATTTCCTTTCGGTTAAAATGTAATGCGACTTAAGTGACCTTGATTCGAAATTATCACAAATCCTTGCGCATACAACATCTACTTCAGAGTAAAAACTTTTCAGAATGAGACCCAAAGTTCAGTCATTGCAACGAGGAGATAACGTGATTCTTAGACATTATTGAAACATAATAGAACGATTATTCGCACCAAACAGAGAATAAAATTCTAAGCGGTTTTTACATTTCAAAACGGATGATAATCATTACAAATAAGTCACGTAAAGCAACATCGATACAAATCTACTAAGCCATGTAAGAGAAATGTTAACAGTGTTCGCAAATGCCAATGTATCATGTTGCCCACATCACCTATTTATAAATGAGTTTTATGAAACAATCATTCGAGGAGAAAGTTTATTTGATAAATAGTGAAAAATTAACATCGTTTACCACATCATTACTCACTTGGAAATGCATTCGATTCAGAAATTTTGTTTCTTCGTTGACTAGCAGCGGACGCTCATCATACTGACGGATGAGATCATCGAGCATCGAATCCAAATCGAATTGTACCTGTCGTGAGTTTATATTCAACGCCACTTAATGATCGAGTTTACCGTCGTACAGTAATGAGAAATCCAAATGGAACAACCGAAAAAGTAGATGCTTGACATGCATGTTGACACCCCAAGCTATAAAATGCAATTTGAGAAATTGGTAATTGTGCTGACAATCCGAGCATAAAGTAATAATCAGGAAGTTTTATCGTGCCTTTCTTCAGCGTTTAAAGCTTTCGATAGCGTCAACCATGACAATCTAATAAAAAAGCTCGGAGCTTATGGAACAACCGTAATGTTGCTGTATCGGATAAGGGACTATCTTAATGATAGCCATATCCAAGTTTGCCTTGGCAGCAACTTTTCTCGAAGAATAGACGTCACAAGTGCAGTTCCGCAAGACTCGGTGCTTATAACTCTTTTATTTTTGGTGTATATGAACCATATAGTAGTGAATATTGAATGTAACTTGATACTGTTTGGCGATGATATTAAAATATGGAAAGGTGTCAGGTCTATTAACGACTGTATGGCATTACAACTGGATATGTGCACCTTATTTATTTGGTTCCAGTCAAATGATTTACAATTTAACCCGCGAAATGTAAAATGCTGCGGCTTGGAAAATCTCTGCACCGCACGTATTAGCTTGGCACTCAAGATCTCGTACGGGCCACAGTAGGAAAAATCTCGGTATCTAGCTTAAGCTTGGACATCATTGCCGCATAGTGTACAATAAAGCCTGCAGTATATTGAGTCTTCTAAAACGAATATTCAGGATTTTCATGCCCAAAATATTACGACGGGTAATTAATACGTATGTACGTCCTGTTATGGAATATTCGTCCAAGCCTGGGCACCATGGCTGAGGAAGGATATCGAACTACTTGACAGGATTTATCATCGTGCGACAAAGTTGGTGCCCCGTTAAAGAAATTGGCCCTTCAAGGAGCAAATGTTAAAACTAAATCTACATGATTTTACCCAACGACAGATACAGAATGATCTCCTGTTGGCATTCAAAATGTTGCATACTGAGAACCAGTCGCTTAAACACTTGCTAAAGCCCAATGGCCTGACTCGAACACGAAAACATTTAAAGGCTTTAAGCATTCCGCATTCTCAATTGCATATTCTTCGAAATTATTTCTCGGTAAGAATTTATTTCACTTTGAACATTTTGCCTGAAGAAATCACACGCTCGGAATCTGTTGCGGTTTTCGCTTCTAAACTGGATGAGTATATGGCGAACCATGCGGAATGTGACTGTCCCTATTAATGTTTGAGAGATTTTTTTAATTTTACTCCATATACCTGGCATTCTATGGTAATTGTTAAGCTTACTGCCTTTTCTACCATAAAACTTTCTGCGTTCTGAGTTCTGAAATAGCAACATCGATAGAAAATGTTAGCATAGTTCACAAAATATTGCGTAAATTTTTATCTTTGTTAATTTAAATTAAATAAGTATATAACCGAAGCAATGTGTTGCTTACATCCCTCGAAACACCACTTTGGTCATCCATGAGCGCATTAAGTGCATGACCAGGAATCACTGTGATTCTTTGCTTGAACACCGTGGTTCGTTGTACGAAACGTATGTAACATTGGCATTCAAGTATAACTTTGTATTTTTGTATTTTTTCATGTTTCAGCAAAATAATTTTCCGAACATTTTAGTTAAGAGATTAATGTTACTGCACACTCTTTATAAAGTATCTGGTTGATATTTCATATCGTTTGAAATTAATTATTATTGCTTAAAAATTAAAGAGGTGCAGATTGGTCGCGGGAACGAAAAACGCGTCAAAAAACTAAATTACGCATATGCTGTTAAATTCGATCGGTTTGTTCACACTATCGCAAGACCCGAGTACAGATGCTGTTCAGTTCGGTGAGCAGTCAATTATTTTAATAAAACCAGTTTGTAAAATGCTATATATATATGACTTAATTTGCCCGACATAGTATAAATACTATCGCATCATTTATTCGATAAAGCAATGGGCTGAAATCATCTATCTCCAAACAAATCTCAATAAAATATATTCGCATGGTGTTCAGCTATAAGGCACGATAACTTAATTAATTATCAAACTTGGAGTCAAAATTTGTGATACCTGATTTATTAGTGTCTACGACTGAAGCTTGAATCTTTATTATATAATATAATGCTTAAAGCTTTAATATCACATTGAAATTCTAAAATCCATTTCAACGAAGAAACGTAACTGACCGTTTTGATGAGACTTGATGAATCTTTAAACAGTCCATGACATCCAACGCTGTCAACAATAGACAAGATAAATCCACCCAATCCAATGCAAATTGGTCCTCCGATATTTGTTTGCGATATCAACTTACCTATGAACGGACGTGTGTAGTTCTTCAGCATTAGCAAACTGATTTTTGTCCAAAATATTTCGTACAATGTAGATCCAATGCAAAAAAAAACCACTGAACTGTGATCGTGAGTATGCTTATCATAAACGAACCCATGAGCAAATGGTCAGTGTGAGAAGTGCTGATTTCAGGCTGCACATTATTACCACTAGAAGTTCCAACGCTGTGGTTAAAGCAACATCTTAACCGATAGCTTTGTGGCATGTGCAATCGATGAACCTTGAATTTCTCGGCTGATTATGCAAATTGTTGATACCTTTTGTCGTATTCACAGCTTTCGCAACAAGCAGAGTCTGGTCTTTTTTGCATAGTGTAAAATTAGTGTTTTGTGATCCAGGTCACATGAAACAACGAAATTAGACGAATTTTTATTGCATTATTCGTTTCCAGAACACTTATATGCTGTTTAATCTATGTTCTTATATTGTTTATGCACTTAAATTTCAATTTTTACCATCCTATGGTTGATGTTAAGCTTGTTGCTTTTTAGACCATTAAAAACTTTGAATTACCTTGAATCATAATATGTTAATGTCTCTGATGTTTCTGAACCGATTGCGAGAATACTTTCCATCTACGAAGCATCCGTCGTATCTTTAACATATCGTGGATGGACAGAGTGACTAGCGCTGAAGTGCTTTCCAAAGCTGGTCTACAGAGCATGTTCACCCTATTGCGACTGCGCCGCCTGCGGTGGATTAGTCATGACTACAGAATGGAAAATGGTCGTCTTCCGAAAGATCTACTCTATGGTGAGTTGAAATCAGGAAGTCGACTATTGGGCTGACCGGACTTGCGGTATAAAGACGTTTGCAAAAGAGATATGAAAGCTCTTGGCATTGACCCGAAGCGTTGGGAAGAACTTGCTCTTGACCGCTCACTTTGGAGGCATAGTGTAAAACGTCGTCTGCAACCTGGGGATGAGCAGATACAGCTCTTGGCTGCTGAACGCAGATCACGCCGCCGGCGTGCAACAGACGCCTAACGTCTGAGTTCTGACTATCGTTGCAAGCGCTGCTGGAGAGATTTTTTACCGAATCGGACTGTTTAGTCATTCGAAAAGCTGTAGAGCACGTCTCATGTACATCCATGGTTAACATCGTCCGAAGTAGTCCAACTACATATATATATATATATATTATCAATAAAGATTACCTTACGCATTTACCATGATCGAATTTCCTCAGAGGGGAAATTATCGTAAATTATTTGGTCAAAAGGACTTGGTACTATAAGAACCAACGTGAAATGTACAATTCAACTTTCCTCTGGTATGTTCTTTGTGGTTGCAAATCGATTGAATATATTTAATCATCATCGCTCTAACATACGTATTTTCGTGTGAAATAAATTATTCGACGTACGAGTTCCGAGAATTCCAGTTAAAAATCAGTAGCTGTTCTATAGAATTTAATTATACAATATTAATTCATCGTAATTCCAAAGTTTGTCGTAGACGGTCGGGAGAAGGAGCAAAATAATTTCATGAAATATTGTGTAAATATTGGTGAAAATCGGTAGTTAATTTTTTATAAGTGTTTGTATATAGATATTGATATATATATATATATATATAGCTAGATAGATAGATATTGGTGGATATCAGGAAACAGGCCTCAACACAAGATTAATTAACATTAAACCGTTCAACTTTATTTCCAAAATCAATTCAATTGGCGATGACACGTTTATTGATTGTAAAATGTTGGAGAGAAACTACTGACAAATTGAAAAACGTCTGACGCTAGTTTATGCGGAAGTATGCTAATTATACTCTGTCTGTGTCGAGAGATAAGAATGAAGTTTATCTTGGCGCCTAAACGGGTTGGACTCCACATGTATCAAGCAGTAGACTAGCATCATTTCTCCTCTAACGCGCCTACTCTCAATAGTTAAATCCGAGTCTAGACTGTTGCTATTCAAAATGTAGATTGTACAATCCTGTAACCTGTAACTTATGATAAATCTTCTCGACTAGTGATACCTATTTCTGACTATGGTGCCAACGTTTGTGCTCTATAGTCTACGGATAAATGTATGTATATACTATTTTCGTTAGTCAGTGTCACTGGAAACATTCGTAATTCCGTTTTATTTTCCCGAGTACATTGTATGCATGCTTATAGGCAGCCTCACTTTAATTTGTATTTCAAAATCTCATATACACAGAAAACATGATGTTTCCTAAATAAACTCCACTCCAGTGTTCGAGTGTCAAGTGCATAAAAAGAAAAGCGTTTACTAACCTGAAACAATTTTAACTTGTGGAAATTCAGACAACTCATTTTAGACTGACCATTCATTTCTGTCTGCTCGTAAACCTAATTAATTCTCTACACATTTTAAATTTATATGAAGTTTTAGTTTAGCAACAAAATTAACTACGATAGCTCGAGGAATGCACTCCATTCTGAATTTCGCCTTCTGTTCAGACAGATAACTTGCAAAGCAAGCAAAGAGATTTCCAGGGATGCTGACATTCTTCCGCTTACGAGATAGTATAGGGTGATGAATCTAAAACTTCATGTGCATCTAAGTATCAAGAATACACGCAGCTCCACTATTCATATACATGAGCCATCGTTTAGTGATGTGAACAAGTTAGCCGGAAATGTAAATTTTTCTATGGATTCATGGTGTGCGTGATAAAGAAATTTATAGATCTCGATAGGTTGGATAGATCTTCAGCAAACTTAACATTTCAGTACTTTGGAACGGCTGATAGGAGAGTCGCAGAGCGGTAAATGGACAGAAGTGAAGGGCTACCACTTTATTAGATTGGTATATTATATTCGTTTTCGTGTCACCTGTTACGATTCGTGTATATGGTCGGTCATAATGTTAAAGTTGATATTGTAGAGACCTGAACTGCACTAGTGAAGATGGCCAATCGTGAGTTCTATGACTTTTGCGTTTCATTCGGCTTGAGAACAGATTGAGTGACTAAATATTCAGAAACAGGATCAGTTAGAAACGTCGGCAGCTATTGAACGATATATTATATGTCAAAGTGGCGGAGGCTCGAAGGGTAACAGTTGGCACCAAGTCGACCGGCATATCAGATGGAATTGACAACTGTTACATACAAGTTGATGACATTGTTGTAATAACGGCCAAGAAAAAGATACGAGCGTGTCTTATGCATTGTCATGTGGGTTATAAACACTGAACCAATAGACATTTGCTTGTGTTGTGGCAATCGGAGGTGGTTAATTGTTGGCGTGTTGTCTCGCTGTGTAAATCGTAACGCAATAAAAGGCTAGGGAGGAAACGGGAGGAAAAGTGAATGATGTTGATTCGAGTGTTTTGATGTGTGGCACAAAAATGTAATGGACGTTTCGATATGCAGTATTTGACCTATTTGACCTGATGTAATTGTCACCTTCCCTAAAATATGGCCTCAGAGTAGATGATGATATTTTGTCTATCACCCGAAATTGTTTACGTTCAATTCAATTCAATCCAATTTAATGGTCAAAAGAGCACATAGCTTTACAATAACCACAGAATAATATGCGAATTACAAATAACATAGGTAATAAAACGGGATTTGTTTGTCTACTGATCAGTTCGGTCGGGTGTAGACCAACTAAATCCAAAGTGTGAATTGCACGTGTTTACAATTAAAATACGACCACTGTTCTGCGATCTGATGATGGTTTTGCAAGCAACATATATTTTTTGTTTGCAGTAAATTAACAAAAAACGTTTTGAACTTGGTTTCAAAATATGTTGTGTGAACAAAGTCCCACCATAATGTTTTTTAAGTTATTTTCAACCTATTTAGCCCGGTACTGTCATTTTAAAACGAGTGAGTTGAAACAGTTTGAGTTATATTGACCCAGTATGCTCGATAGCAGCAGTGGGTGTACATCGCAATTGCGGGATATTCTCTGTAACAATAAAATCTTACATGACTATATAGTCTGATTCGACAGTTTTAAGCTTTTTGCTGTGTTCACAGCTAAAAGCAATACACATAATTCAGTAGCGTTGGCCAGCAATTTGCATGATAGCAGCAGTATCTGTTTTTCACCAGCTTCGAGGTGATGTTTTACACAACGTCTTCAATCTGAGAGGTCAGTAATAAGCTAATCTCGTTTCTCAGTGTCAATCTACCAAATTTTTGGCATACTACGTAACAATTCCGGAAGTTAATTTGCTGATGGAATTGAGGATTAAGCATACAACATATTCCCAGTTGATAGACCCGAAAAGTCGTCTCCGGCGATGCGATTAGGATAGAGAGCATGGCTGCAGTTGGTAAGCAGTCTTAGATTTCCTTAGGTCTAGTAAAATATGATTATTCCATTTACTATCATTTTCAAACTACTTCTGTTTATTTAAGTAGGCATATTTGCTAAATTGTATGTATGTTATACTTGACAAATCTATAGACCGTGTAGCTCGTTCAGATAGTGAATACATGCTAGTCCTTTTGGAAACATTTAATGTCTGAACAAAATAGCTGTGTTTATTCTATGGTACTTTGTAATTGCAATCGAATATGTTACTGGCCTAGAAGCTGCAATGTTGTGTTCCACGAGAACTTTGCGTTAGAAACCCACTACATTTGTAAAGTTTAAAAATATGCTCGACTAAAATACCAAACAATAGACTGAAAAATATATGATGCAATCTAATACCCCGTCTATTGTGTGAACTCTCAATACCTGTTCCGCTTCATGCCTCTAAAATTAGAAATAATCTTTCGTATTATGAGCCTTAGTGATCTGGTAGATGAAATTTGCTAATTTTAATCAAATGATTTCAGTTTCTGGATTCTCATGAGCGATACCAATATTGGAACCGAGATTAGTTGAGAAGAATACATATGACAGTTTTTACAGAAATTGACTCTGTTCACAATCTAGCCATGATTGCAATAAGCTCAGTACTTTGATAAAATTAAATGTCCCGAAATCAGAGTGTCGTTCTGAATCTGAATACAGCGCGAGACTCTCTGTTGACCCTCTTCTGACCGACACAGAACAAAACACTTTGTATTTCGATTTATTAGTAACAATTGTAGAAGAAAATTGCATCGATATACACTACTTGGTCGATCAGCCATGTTTGTTGTGTGTTTATCTAATCTTCACCCGGAAGCCAACATAAAGACACGTTTATTGCTATTGTGAAATTGAAGCTTCATTTTATTTCAGAAACTATCAGTTAAATTTAATTTTTGCTGTATTGCAAGGTCTATCTTGTATAAAACCGATTTTATTGCCCTAAATTTTGTTCGTCTGTATTTAAACTGAAAATCAAAATGCGAAATGCTGATATTTTGTGGTTCTGACATCCCTTTCACTTACACACTACAACCGGTTTCTGGCTGTTTGCCCTCATCAACTAGTAGGGTGTACCACATTACAACTGTCTCAAGGTTCACTGAACCTGATGACGGCAAACAGCCAGAAACCGGTTGTAGTGTGTAAGTGAAGTGTATACGATTACAACAATATATTGGTAGTTTATAAGCGTTTCAAGCGTTTCGCCAGGAATCTCTTCGTGATTATGTATTTGAACATCGTGGTTCTGTGCTAAAACCCTATTAAACAATGGCATGCAATTATATCTTCGTTAGGAACAGATTTAGTCTATATTTAATATAGGATAATTAGAATTACATTTTAGAATAATGTGCTCCGTTTTATGAATTTTACACAACCATGCCTTCAAGGTTAAACTTTGTTTATATCGATGAATTTTGTAATCCTTTTCGTGAAATCAATCGATAACTTATGCATTTTTTGTCAAACGCAAAGATTATCTTCGAACCGAGAAAACTAGATAATAAAACGCTTCGGTTGATGAATAATACTGCCACGAAATCTACCGGATATCGCTCCATGTGATCAGAAATCCATCCACGGTTTTTACTTTACGGTGACGACAAGTCGAGAGATATCGAATGTTGGCAGCATAAACTAATTGTGTGTGCGTTTAGCTCCGCGTCGTTGTATACGCGTACGCGCTTGGAGACATACACGGCTACTGACACGAAATGGTGCAAACTTAAACTAAGAATGAGATTCGGTTTCTCGCTTGATAAATTCCGAGTGTCGCGCGTCCGGAAACCCAGGCTCTAGCAAATCTGCGCAAAGCAACGTAGCCACAGTCTGCGTTGGTACGTTTGTTGAAAACCCATAGATCAGGTTGAAACACAAACGTCTCAAATTCAGCCCCATCACGGGTGGCGAACAAATGATTCGTTTTGTTCGATCTATTAGCGGAACAAAACGGATTGGCAAGTGTGGAGAGTTTTCAGTCAGCAAACCGATAAGTTTTCTTCGTGAAAAATAAAATAATACGTAAAAAAATATTTCACATACCGTGATAATGAAAACAAAGTGAACGATATTTTGCAAATTCTATGATTGGTCTACTATTGTTAACCCGTATAACTAGAATTTATTTTTAATTGCAAGGAATGTGGCAAGCGGATTAAAAAAAACTTTAAAAGCGACCACATAATGACATAATGCAGCTAGAATATATATCTATATGTATTGTTGTGTTTGACTTCCTTCGGTTGATGTCGGCCATGGAGGTATATGACAAGCGCAAATTGATCTCATGCTTTCCACTGTTTCACATAACTATGCAGTAACGTTCATTCCTAGAACATTTGCAAAGTTGAATAATATCGGGTCATCCGCTGGTATTTTCACTTCCTCGGTTCGAACCCCGGTCACCCATCGAGAGAGGTACCCAATATTCTCAGCTTCAAGATGATACATCATATATGCATACGCCAAATCAACGCGCCAACTAATTATATAAATGTAATGTCGCTTTTGACAAAATTTCTTCATACTAATATAACCGTTGACTTGGACCTTAACGCATAAATTCCAAGCTGTGAAATAAATCGTATTTCACTTTCTTTTAAGCTGCTTTTTCCATTAGAGGATTCAATAAATAACTGTATTGTGCCGTTCTCCTATAAAACCAAACAATTTACACTCGCGGGTAAAGTATCGCTATATTTGACTGTCGAACTTTATCAAAAACATATAATTGACTATCAGAAAGCTATTCTCCCAATGTGTTTGCATATATAGGTTAAATGTGGTTCAGAGACTGGCAATAACTATTGCACCAGGGCACACAAAGAAAAATGCAATAATGGGATAATTCCAAGTCTTTGTCCTACATCGGGTGTACTGGGACAAAAACTAGCTAACTAGGATTGGAAGTGATATTCTCAGCATCATTTTGTGCTCTGGCGAACTCGTGTGTTCGTTTATCATCATAGTACAGTGAAGAAGTTTTCGTCATTGAATTTAGCATTGTTACCTAGCTTTAAAATAAACAACAGCTCATTTAACTTCATCCATGGGTCGTGTAAAGCTTTTACTTTATTTGAGTGTAAAGTTACAAGCAATCAGTTATTAACTTTCTCTATACTTACATGATAACATGCTTACAATTTTTTAAGATTATTTTTCATATACAGAGCACATGAAATGTATTTTAATGATATCTTTAATTCCGATTGGACGTTGGATCGATCAACTAGTTTAATTCAAATATATAATTTCTCGTCAATAATTCGACTCACGAGTGCATACTTCAATAATGTTTGTAAGCAAACCACGGAGCAACTAAATGCCTAAAGGGATTATATTAAATCCCTCTCGAGTCACTAGGCCGTAGCTTCTTTGTTAACATATCTGGTGTTCTCAACCATTTTGAATTCGGATGTTCAGACAACAATATACCCGCGTCTTATGTTCACTTTTACGTTCGAGCGATAGAATTGCATTTGGGAATAATGAACACATTATTATGTTCGTATTGACTTGTTCTAAGTGACTAAGTAGGAACTGTTTTAACAAAATGATAACCCTATTGTGCTTGGGCGGATTGCGATCTACGGTTATATACTTATGCTGTGTGAAATTCACTATTTATTGTTATTCTATGTGCAACTCATTGAAAATTTTGAAATATTTCCCACTTACATACTTTTCACTATATCCACAGATGATCTAGTGAATCAAAGGTGACCATAGAAATGCGATCAATACCATGAAATTATTGCAACCATGTCGCCAGAATGAATTCTTGAATTGCTTTGAAGTAATAACAACATTGAACGTTTTTCCGGATATCAAACGGTCTGCTTTCATCAGGCTCAAACAACAAGTGCACCCTCAACGAGTCTTAAAGCAAGAAAGTATTACACATAGTTATACATCCTAGCCCATGTTTAACCGGGTTCTTTAAAAACTATAGTATTGATAAACAGAATCACAAATTAATTTTGGACCAAGTACTCAAGTCGCATATTGTGGACCAATGTATTGTGGTGATCATATCTCTTGTACTTTAAAAAGCATAACTGGTTCCGGGCTGTTCACGACAGTTAGATTTGATCAAGTGAGATTTGAACAGTGGGAAATTATTGAACAAATTTATTCTTGAAAGTCACTGTTCTTTCGAGAATGATTAACTCCCCTACATGTACCTGGCCAGGGACAGCTCCGTGATTGCTGAAAAAACTTGATGGATCGTAGACAAAATTTGGCTTCCAAGCCGTTGTCAATTTATTTGATACAGGGCGAAACGCAAAACGAACTCATGTACGAGTGTAGTTTATAATCAAAAAAATCACACTAAATTATCAAAACAACTATACCGAGTTTAAAGTTTGCAGTTTTCTTTTGACCAAATTCTAAATTCTCATATATGACGTATCTCACTATGCCCGAATCATAATATGGTAACGAATCATTGTACACGTGTATAGCACGTTCGTCCGCAACGACAGTATTGGTTCCCAAAAATATTCAAACCCTTTAATACACCAGGTTCAGTCGCATTGAATCAACAATCTGTCTTTTTCGGATATTGGTATGTTTCCCAACATTTTGCTGTAGACAGGAATTTGTTACGGTATTCCTTCAAAACACTCCAACACATCTGATTTGACTAAATTCACCCGCTAATTATCATTAACACAAGAGGTTCGCTTGCGAAACATCTTCGGTCGAGATAAAGCACTTAAATTCCTAATAATTCGCACATCAGCAAGTCGTGGAGCATAACGCGTAGATATTCCAAGGGATAATTTAAATTTCCCATCGTTAGGTTTGGTTTATTGTAAACAAAAAAACAATTTTATGGTGGGAAAAAACTTCACAACACCATTTCATGCGGTTTATTTCAACCAAAACATTTTGACCATAACTCATGATCACAATTTTAACCTCTCGAATGTGTGCCGGTATCCAGGTAATGCGACGCTGAGAACGAACCACAGCCAAGTGTATTTCCAGTGTAGAAACTACGGGGTTCGCTATCAAAACACGAAAACAACCACTTTCACACATGTACCGAAAACCGTTTGCTGGTAAACTCATCAGAAACATGACAACGGGATGAAACCAGGTTACTTGCACGCATATGGTGACAGCTTTCCATCAACGTGAATTTATAATAAGTACATCACACCACAGGAAACAATTCTCAACTATTGGCCAAATAAGCATAACATAAAAAGGTGATCTTGAAATGTGACTTTCAAAATGAAACGAATCTCGTCGTGTTCGTGTGAGCATAATTTTTTAAGTTATGCAACACTGGAACTGATTGAGATGGACCTAGTGGTTTGTGAGATTCAATCTTTCACTCATGACTTGTTTCCGATTGGATTTCAGTGATCGTCTTAGTGATTGATCAAAATCCCCGAAAGGGCAGCTAACCCTGGGCAAACCAATCCCAGACAGCTTAGCAACAGGTGTATGAAATGATGTGTAAAAGTAAAACATGGTTTGAGATTAAATATTTCACAATGATTGATTCATGCCTGAATAATTTCTGAAAAATAAAACAGGGGAAATCAAAAACTAAATTTGTGTAGTAGAACGAGAAATGGCAGTTGTCAATTCTAAACGGTTCGATTTTTTATTTCTTCGTTTACGGAAACAGTTTATTAAAACCCACGCGAAATGAATTACACTCACGGTAAAATAAATTAGCTAGAAACCACTTCATCTGATTTATATTCTAAACCATTTTCTTTCGACTTGCACGATTGCCAATGGTTGGAAAATTAACCCAGTCCACAAAAATGTATGCGAGGTCTTTGTTGCCTATAGTACGTTCTTCATAATTTCGGAAAATTATTAAACAATCAATTATAATTATTAGTTATTTAATACGCTGCTGATATAGTCATTAGAATGACTGTTACTAGAAATGGCTCTTCGGAAACATCCTCAGATAAATTAGACGTCACCAATACCAGATCAGAGGAGTGATGCTTGTTATTAAAGCCCGAAATGTGTAGAGCGTACTCACAAATCGGGGTGACAACCGAAGTGACACTTTGTGTAACAATCGCTAGCTATCTAAAATTAAATCTAAATCAAATTATTTCGTAGAGAAAAACTTGTTACGCGTCAAGTGGTCATCCATTTCAATAACATGACTCAGAACGTTGATCTAAATTCTATACTTACGAAAGTAAGTAAGGTTTAATTTCTCGCTTATCCTATTCGCTCGCTTGGCGTTAGGTCTGATCTGATTAACAAATGTTGTTCTTATTTTGAAGCTTATCTGATATTTTGTACTGTAATAAAATGCAATCTTTTCCACGCTTAATTAAAATTTATTTCTATTTATGGGCTACTTCTAACTCTTACGAAGTTATTGTATAATCCAGTTCGAAACAACACATTTTGATAGACTTATGAACACCATTCACTTAGAGGATTCACACCGGTGTATTATTTGATATAAACATGTTATATTGCCATTCAGAATATATATATATAATTAAATATAAACATGTTATATTGCTCTCAAGATGTCTCTGCTTGTTGCCATTGGGCATTTTAGAAAAAATGATATAGTTGATAATTTGTGTATTGTTTATCTTTTTATTAAACTTCGCATAGCGGTGAAATTTTTAACATTCTCTGATAAATCTTTTCTGTCTCCTTCTCTTTCTTCTATTTTGTAAATGCGCTACACATTTTCACCCGATAATGATTTGGTGAAACGGGCTCTTTAATCGAGCTTTTCACGCGGGAGAGGCCGCTGTCCCGTGCCCCGTTGTAGTACATATTTTGGAATACTACTTCGGACATGTATTTGAAGACACTTATATCTGTTTATATGAACAATTAACTGTAGCAATCTACCACTGTGTCCGCGAAATGAAACAGTCAGCAATTGTGATATTAATACAGGAATTAAATATCCTTCCTGTGTCCTAGTCACCTGGTAAGATAGCATTGCTAACCTATGCAGCACAGAATGGCTTTCACCAAATATGCCAACCATGAAGTACGGAGTGATGTGAGTTGATTGGAATAACTGCGGGGTAATTAGTACTTATTCCATATTGGTAGCTTAAATTGATTAAAGCATAAAAATATTTGGTTAACGAATCTTGGATTGAACTTCCGTTATACGATTGTTATTCGTGTTGGGAACATTTTGAGCAAGGATTCCAACACAATGTGAAACATCACGAAATAACTGCTTTATCGCAAATTAATCTAACCAGAAATGTCGCTGTTTATAACTCACTATTCACTTAACTATTTTTTCGGTGAATCACATTAATCATTACAGAACATGCAAGGTTTGTTTATATTCTAGTAAGAGTATGCCTGTGTGCTCTCTATTTTAGAATGTTAACGATTGTTTGTGTTCAGATAAAATAACCCGTTTGTATTTTGGTCCTTGTGTTATATGACCGCCTATTTTTTAGCAAATATCCCTTCAAGAATTTGAGCGAAGTACCAAAAAATTGAACCTTTAAATTCGTGACTCGTGATTGCTTTGTGTGGGAAAATTCCAAGGTGCTTCGCTACGAGCGAAAGGCTGTATTGTTACATGTTATATTAACATCGATTCATTCCGTTTGGCAAATTACGTCTGTCAAAATGTTAGCATTTTATTACGCGCGAAGATTGCCAAAACATTCATACTTATTCATGACGGAAATGAATTCAAAGTTAAGGAGAAATTCACCTTCACTCCGAGAAACACGTCAACCTAATTTTTAATAGCTTGCTCATTGAGAGTACGATTTCCTCAACTTTTATTCTAATCGGAACATTTTTATCTAAGATTACGACCATTTAGATACTAATTAAGTATATAATAAATTTAATTGCATTGATTTTAACATGAATTTCCCCATTATTTCATGCGCAGACATCCATAAATTGGTCAAGACACCAAATCAATTGGTTATAACTGAAACGAAAAGATGTTTGCAATATAATTACGTATTGAACCATGAAAACTTGCTTGGTCCATAATTCGACAGATAAGGCAAAACGTTTATGTTCATTATTCGACAGTACTCTGGTATGAAACAAAAACGATCGAGGTATTGTGTTGATAAACATCCGTTTTCAGCCATGAAAGACTTGAGTACGCATTCTTTGGTAAACAAATGTGTTTGCTACTTCTCATCATCTCAACCCAGGTTTTCTGTCAAGCATTTCGTTGTTTGATGAAGTTGACGCTCCCGTTTGAAAAGGCAGCAATGCAGCCAATGCCTAGAGAAAAAGAACATGTACAATGAGTAAAGATAGATGGATGCCGCAATTTGTAGTATGGGCAATTGTCAATACGAATTAGTAGTCTATATGTAAACCTGTAGAAACCACTGCTTAATTAGGGTAGCGAAGCAATTAGCAGTATGAATCCTAGTCAAGAGAACGGTCTCGAGAATTTGTACATCATCATGATTTTAATGAATTCCTTCAGACATTGACGTTATATCCACGTAGGCGAAGAATGAACCAAGAGTTTATACAGCTGTATTTCTCTTGTATATACATGAGGTCTAATCCCGAGAGATTAACATATTTCGAAAAAACTCGAAATTAGTACTATCTAGCTTTTCAGTTTTAGACTGATTTGCTGTCATTCTAGATAGGAAACTTTCCATCTATTGCACAAGTAACCCAGCAATTGGGTAAACGTTTCTAGGTAAACACAATTGCATTCTTACCAAGTGACAATTAGCACAACGCTTCAGATTAAACTTCTACTAGAACCCGGAAACACAATCCACTAAAATACAGACAGAAAATAAGCACATTCAATTGTTAAACAATCAGGAAGCTACTGACCATTTTCGCCAAAATCTCGTGTGTAAAATTCGATTGTGATTCGGGCAGAAACTGTGACGTTCGTGGAATAAACTTCGCCAAGTTGGCCTCAGGACTAGATGAGGCTTGGCACTGGGCGCCTGAATTGCTCTCTCCAAACAATTGAGGTGCCAGGATGTCTGACTCAGTTGTCATATAATTTTTGCGATACGTTTTTTCAAGTTTACACTGTTCAGGGTCATTGTTTGTCGAGAAAATCGCATTCCGTTCTGCAGATTCGGCATCGTTGCTCGATGGGCTTAAAAGACATGCTGCGTCCGGGAAATAATTTCTTACTTTCATCTCTGACCACCAGTTCGACAATCTTGAAGTTCTGCTCTGATCAAGCACCATACCATGGTGCCTACCGTTTAGCTCGACACCACGAACTGATGCTGTGCTGGTACTGGCATGCTCAGATGGAGGTGTAGAGCTTCTGGCCAAATTTTCGCGAAAGAATAGGTTGTGTTTCTTGTTGATTTGACAAAGATGCACTTGTTTCCGCCATCGGGCTCGACGATTGCTAAACCAGACCTGAATAAACAAAGTTATACTTGAATGCGGTGGATGTGAGCAGCACACAGACCTGAATAAATTGAGAAATGAGCAGTAAACTTTAATGGATACGATTCAGATAATTGTAACTTATTATTATGTTTACCTTCTTATCGTTAAAAATAGACAGTCTGAGAGCCAGCTAGATATCGATATATGAATACACACGTTATTTGAATACATGACTTAAGGTTAGTTTGTGAAGTATATATGAAGTGAAGTATAAATATTTGGTGATAAAAGAAAGCTTATCCATACCTGAATTTTACTTTCAGGCAAATCGATCTCGTTGGACAATTTTTCACGCAATGGCAAATCAGGATAGTGCGTAATCCGGAAGATTTCTTCCAAAAATGAGACCTGAAAATGATATGAGTGGCATCGATGTATGTGTGAGATTCTAGAGAAACTTTAACGTTCACTACGTTGTAACGTATCGACTGACATGGGTTATTAGGTTACATAAATAAAAATGTTTTTACCACCGGTAAATAATGATCCCATCGGTGCAATGATAATCTTCCTACGCCTTTTCTGAAGGATTTATACCTGGGTCGTCTGACTGAAAGTCAAAAGTATATTCCGCTGTGAACATGTGGCATTTTATTCTTCATCTGGCTTTCGTGGCCCTAAGGCTTGCGTATATCTTTAGTTTCTTTAGAACGAATCAGTATAGATAATAGGATTTCATCCATTTGACAGACTGCTAGACCATCAAATATCACGCCGTCAACATTCAACATGTGTATGCAATCATATTTAATTCCTCAACTATTGGCATCATCCTCCAGCTGTGGAAGAGCAGATACATCTCTCGGTTGCTAAACCTAGATCATGCTTCCAACCTCCAACAACCGCCGATCGACCGACGCTGTGAGCGCTAAGGAGGGAAATTGTTCCTCCCAAATCAGACTGTTTAGTCATTCGAAAAGTTGTGGAATATTAAATCATCATACGCTTGTGATGTGCATCCATCGTTGAACTCGACCGAAGGAATCCACCAACAGCACACCATCGCAATTATTTTCCCGTCTACTGTTGGTACCTGTTTTACACTTGGGTATAGTAAGGATCTGGTTAACAACATATCCCATATTGTTCAGCAGGGTTGGATTAGAGCCCGGGTGGTTTGTTTGAAAATCGAAAGTCATTTCAACTGTTCCAGCTCACCGTACATCGCTGCGTAGTAAAGTGAACAATCTGAGTTCAATATACCAGTAAAATAGTTATACACGCTGATGCTAATCACACTCACATACCAAAATGTATCGCTCTTAGTGAATCAGCATGCCGTAAACGGATGATGCCCACCAGTATATACGTTATACGCTCTCTGTGATAAATATGGTCGGATTTTGTTACCTGTTTATCCGTGAAGGTGGTCCGATTTCGCCTTGCAGCGCATCCGGAATTCAATGGGTCGTCACTTCGCGATCCATTCACATAAAGCGAGGAATCAGTCTCACTGCACACAGTCCGATCTGTACTGTCTCGTCTATTTTGAAGGAATTCATCTGTTGCGCAGTCTGAAACTTCCGCGGGTTTCACTTCTTCATCGACTAAGCAAGTGATCGAATAATTGCTGTTCACTCCATTATTCTTACCAGAGTTCGAATTCACTTTTAATGCTGAAATATCTTGGATGCATTGCTTGAATAGACTGTTTGAATTCCCTTCATATTGCTGTAATCGGCTTGAGATATCAGCACGGAAACCGTGTGCCGGAGTTGATTCAGTCTTGATAGAATCAGGAAAATAATGGCTAGATCTTTCTGGAGTGTGCAGTGCTCTTTTAAAAAATACGGAATGGCCAATTGACTGAGAGTTGGATTGGGTGAACAAGTGCTTTCCAGAATTCGTTCGCAGCTCAGCGTTTTTCGTGACTTGCGATCCTGAAGTGAAATTTTATGAGTTCGATCAAGTGAAACTTATTATTTTAACACCGATGCAACATTTATCGATTTATCGAGTGAGCGGTTGATTGAACATATCGCCTTAGCTTACTGTATCTCAAAGTGATTTGAAAAGTTTACGAATTATAAGAGAACCATTTGGTGCTGGTTAAACCAAACTTCCGAAAAACGTTGAAATACACATCTCAGGCTCTTCATGCTTACAGATTCAAACTTTTGGAGTCGGTGTTGTAACGTAAGATTCTCAGAAATCAAGGTTGCATTATCAACCATCGTCAGCTGTCATTATCCTTACGAACATCATCAGTGTATTTGTTCGTCACACACCAAGCCTAAAATGTCTTCAAAATTTGTTAGAGATCATGTTTAAATTTTGCGGCAAAAAACTCAAGTTCTGGTAATCTGTCCGCATTGCAGTAAATGACTGACATTTTCAGAGGTTTCGTGGATCTCTTGGATAGTGGTTGTATTCAAAAGACTGTTACTGTACCGGTCTCGTTTGTTTGAAACAGCAAGATCAAAATCGCGGAGCTTTGAAAAGTGGTACAGTGTTAAACGGCATTAGCCCTCCAAACTAGCGGAGTTCATGGAACGAGATTTGATAACTGAACCACCTATTGATATCTGTTTAAGAGCTGAATGATTTTTGTGAATGAATATTGTATAGGCGTTGGTAATTTTGGCAAGTAATCTAGGCTCGGGGCGGCGATGCAATATGTGGAAACATGCCTAGTTAAATCCCACCCTAACAGCCATAAATAATTACGACAGCCTTCTACGCGTGCATTGGAAAAATCGTATTTCAGGTAGATGGTTGTGCTAAAGGGAACTGAGATAAGCTGCAACCCAATGGGCCTGATTAGGAATAAAAATTTGTGGGCATGGTTTCAGATCGATTTTCTAAATTCTGTTTTCGTAATTTCAGTTTATTCTAGCCACAAAGATGATAATAAACCCATTTCACACAAACATTTATTCGTTAACTGCATTACCTGAAAGAGAATCTTCTTTCAGCGACATCGGACGCATTGGAATGGATGAAACTATGCCTAAATCGGTTGGAGTTTCAATACCCGTTGGCCCGTCTTTGGCAGCGTGGGCAGTCCTTTGTTCTTGCATGGACGTACGAGGAAATTTTGGGTTTCGATTTGATCCATTATCATCGAGGAACCGTTTCAAAGCGCGTGTTTTACGAGAGCCTCCAGTGGCACCCGGACTGACACTGCCTGAAAAATAAACGCAAAAATTAATTTAGAAATGTTTTCTACCAACCTTTACCTTTACCAAATCATCTAGAAGCATTCAAAATTTCATTTATGGTGTGAAAAACTGCTCACAATCAAATAATATTTTGAATAATTAGCTTAGATTTCCATGTGTTCTGACTTCATTATATTTCGGTAGTGCGATAGAATCTTAAACTTGGAATCGATTAAACAACCACTTTCATCATAGGTGTTTGCTCCAGTTCATCTTGCTCTGCATATCGGAAGCGCTCATCCAACTATGTAAATCATCTTGGAGTAGTCCAATGCTAGGGCTAGTTATTGATGCAGACTAGAAACCTGTCTTTTTAATTTTGCACATTAAACGTATTCCTGTTCCACATAATATCTCTGCATGCACCATTTTCTGTCCCACATTCGACGCACGGTTTCGTGAGGATGGTACGATAAGTATTAACGTGCCTTGAAGCATTGGACAATTCGGAAGCTTTGAAGTTTGAAGCCACCGTTAGCTAAAATCAATTCAACCAAATTGCTCGAACATTCCAATTAAACTTGATTGCATACTGATTGCCATCACGGCGTACATTTTTTTCCTGTCTACATCGAACTAGATACGAACGTTTTGATGAGAGATTGTTAGTCCAAATTTGGATTGGATGATATCTTCATGAGGTTGAGGTGGTCGATAGTTACCATATGAGGACAACACACAGAAAGCACAATTTCAAAAAATTATCTATAATATGAAGATGTAATTATTAGGTAATTCCAATGCAAGGCGCAGAATGATCGGTGATTGTAAGCGAAGTCAAGTCTTTGTTATGTGCTTTTTAAAAAACGTTATCAATGTGTAAGTTATTTGAAAATATTCATTTCATGATTATCAGTTGGTATTCCCCGTAACTGCAAACATAACCAATGTGTTTTAAACTTATATATGCCTTGCATCACTGCCTTTGTTTCAATGTTATAAAAACTTAGATTATATACTAAAGTAATAAGTTTCAAAAATGCTAGCTTTCATTTTTAAACACAAATAATTAGGTATGATGTCTTCGGTAGGAGAAACAATGCATACTAGAACTAGCACTGTTTGCATTACATTCACATCGCATCAAATGCTCACGTGCGTATGTATGTATGTATGTAGAACCTCAAACAAGAACAAAATACACCAATCGTTACTGTGCGCCTTGTTCAAACACACATAACGTTGATCGGGTTGCCAGGATGGAATTGGTTTAAAGGACCGGAATTCACAAGCATTCAATTCCGGATCGGCTAATCTGTGTCAACACCACGTACGCAGAATTGATACTTGCTTCAACGATTTGTTTTGATACGGCTTGTATGAAAAGATTCACACCAGCACGACCCATTGTATGTATCGATAGGCACTTGATTTGACAGGTTAACACAGTCTTGTGTACCGGCGTGAGTTGCAATTAGAAAGTAAACGGCACTCGCCATCGAATCTGAGGCACATACCGACCTCGGAGAGCAATAAAACCAAACGCTGCTGATTCGCGATGAAACTCATCGGCGGTGAGAAACAGGAAGAGGTGTGTAACGTTTGGCACCGCCTCGTTAGTCAAACTGATGATTGTATCTGTAAGAAGTCACGTCTCGAATCTATGGTGAACGTGATCTACTGGTTAATTGACTGATAAATCGAAAAAATGTTTCCAGGTGCTAGAAAATGAGCCAAGTTGACGTAACTTTCTTGCGGAGATTTCGGTGACCTTGTGTGACTAAATGCGTCATTAGTGAATCTCGACGCGATTCCCGCTTTCTGCCAATTACATCAGATCCTGCTTTAAATACGACTAGATTATATATATATAATATATATATTATACGATTATCGGAAGGAAGTTATTTGCTTTCAATGTTATTTGCAAAGGCTAATAAAAATCTATTAGTCATATTTGCAAAGGCTAATAAAAATCTATTAGTCATAACCAAAGCCATACATCGTATATATATATATATATTATCAAACATGACAAGAAAAGCCACAAAGGCTCGCGTAACTGTGTGATTTTATAATCTTAACGTTATCAATCTTACCTGTCTCGTTGTATCTTTGTAAAATTTTACTGACACATCCATGAGAGACCTTCAGTTGTCTAGATATATCACAAGGGCGAACGCCATTGTTTGAGAGTTGGACGATGCGAAGTCGGGTTTCGTATGGCAGCGGTCGTCCGTTGATAAACGTGCCACCAAGCTGGTTCACGCGACCTTGACCTGTAAATATAAGGAGCTTTAAGTAACTCTTAAGTTTGCAGTTCAGTTAGGCAAAAATGTGAAATTTGACCCGGCATCAAGTCTGATGCAAATTCGGACATGATATCTCAATTCTTATTAACCAGTTCATGCATTTCAAGTGATCATCAGAATCTCAATTCTTGTATGGTTTAAATTCTACAACTGATAATAGAAACCTAGCATTGGCCCACTGTACGGAAGCGGATATATTCGGGTCCCCATTAACATTCATTTATAAACCAAAAGCTTGTCGTTCCAAAAAGAGAGGACTAAATTTGACCGCAACACGAAAAACATGGAATACAGACAAATGCACCCAATAGACGTGATCTTGCTTGTCCTTGGTGTTATTTGTTACCGCCGGTATTTATACGCGAGATAGTCTCCGTCAGCTTTGAAACAACCAACATCACACAAAGCTGTGTAAATTCAAAATAAATTTCCTTATGTTAAAACAATGATGAACATTCCTACATTAGAATTGAGAGACAATTACCTCCTTCTCATACGGTAGGAGTAGCACTACTGCTGACTTCCAGTTGGCACACTTTCATAACCAGAACTCACCTTCAAACAAGATTGGTGAATGCGAACTGATTACGTTTGTTTTCACATCAAGATAGTCTCTTTTTCGATTTTGTGCTGCTGTTTGAAGAGCGTAAGGATCTTGGCTAAATCCAGTGGTGTTATGAACAGCGAACGGATGGACTGATTGTTGATGAGAGAGTGAACCTGGTTTGAGGTGATCAAACTTTGTAAGTGGGTTATCAAAAACACGGTCCCGGTTCTCAGCTTTCGCGCGTTGTAGCTCAATCCAATAGGTGAATAATAGCGAATCCATAGCATGCAATGTGCTCGGTTGAATTAACGAACAAGACTTGGTGTACTCTCGCATTTGTAAAAACGTCGATAGCCAATCTTTGGATATATTTTCCACATTGCTCATTGCAAACGATGAAGATGCAATGTGTTGTGGATCGGAAGTCGATAATTTGCAAGGAATGTTGCTATTATCTTTGTTTCCCGTATTGCAAGGAGTGAATGAGCAGGTGTTTTCTGTTTCAGGTGCCATACATTTTGCGATACTGTCCATTGATTCGTAGCTGGTTACATTTTGGAAGATAAGTAAAATTGAATTGAATTTCATAGTGAAATAAAAACTAACTGCAAAAAGATAATTCACAGGGCGTTGTTGATTAAAAAAAAGCATCGCTCGCCCTTTATGAAACCACAGACAAAAAATACAAATACCTCACTTACTTCATTGAAACGATCTTAAAGGATATTCAACCACACACAATTGACTTGCTAATTTTCAAGTTACAGTAATGGCGAAATTTTACAGCGAATCATTGAACAGATGAGTACAACGTGTAACCTTTCGTACTTGAAGACTCCTTTAGTTCAACGCCAAAACAAACGCCTTCATCGACGCATGGGTTAGCATATCCTACGTCCGGCGAATAAGGGGATAAGATGAATCACCGAAGATGGATATCTATTCCCAGGTTATACATATATATAGAAATTGATATCCTGCAATAATACATTTCTGGCTAATACATATGGCGCCAATTTTATTTGTTAAACATTCACGTTTATCTTTGAATGGGCTTTACTAATCAATTGGTATCATTGCATATTGTACATGTAAAATTTTCCAAAAAAGATAATAAAATTCCCGTTTAACGATCCTTAGATCATTGGGTATGCTTTTAGTGCAAGCGATATGCATAAACATCATATTCCATATACTCTGTGAGCTGCACACCAGCAGATAACATCATATATGCACATTTATCTTTGAAGAGCAAACCTTCTAAAATATCCGTATTAAATGAAGACAAAATTTAAATATGAACGAAGCAAAAAGTGATGAAGTCACATCGGATCTGACGTTTGAACGGTCTAGGTTCCGATTCAAACCGGTTGAACATTTAGAGATCCCCACTCAACTCAAGTGTGAAACGGGCACCAACATTAGTTGGGAAATAATTGTGACCGCCTCGCACCCAGTTCAGTGACTGAACTTCCGTCCCCTATACCAGGTAGTGCTAAAGAACCTGGTCCCAAGACCGATACATGAATAAAAATTTAGTTATAATAAGTGGCGAATCGCGAATTCAAACACTTTCGAAACCACTCACTTGCACTCGTAAAAATAAGCTCCACTCACAATGAACTTGCACGGTTTACCGACAGCAGATCGCAACAATCTTATTAATTACCATTGGGGGTCTCGCACAGGGGTGTTTAGTACAACCAAACAACCGCGACCCTCGTATGCTACACAGAATGTGATTGAATCAACATGCAATTGGTTGAATTCGCAGCACAGCCACGCTTGATTTTCAGTCTCGCCCACTTCTCTGTCGAGAAACAGGGGCTAGCGTGGTGCACACCGTGGCTTTGTCACGCTGCGCCTGCGCGTCTCATCACCGACACGGTTGCGGTAGACACGCAAACGAGTCCTGGTCCCGTCGAACGCAGGAGATGGACCAATCAGGGCCGGAGCTGAAATCTGTTTCGGTAATCGGGCTGTTCGCTCGCGTGTTGTGAAACGCGCGCACTCGCGCACACACTCATACGCCCACGCAATTTGGTGTTGATTACTGTCGTTACCGTCTCAGTGTCAGCCGCGGCTGTGAAACGACAATTTTGTTTAAAACACTGTTCACGGCCGAGTTCGATTGTTGCTGAATTATTTCCGATTATTTAAATTACGCATAATGTAACAAGAATCGTTCAACGCAGTTTTTCTGAGCACAATAAGAAGGCTGCTATTAATACCTACTAAATTTCTTTTAATGCTTTAGGAACTTATACTTGGCACTCAACTCTCGGATAGCATTTTAGAAGTGTTATAGTTTAACAATATCGATCATAATGTCATCCCGGTCAGTGATCGTTTGTTTCCCTGGGGATCACCTCTGTAGGAAATGCAATACTAATCATCATGTCTTTAAGGAGTGAGCAATTTTTCTGAGGAATTCAAAAACTACTGCATTCCCATTCTATATTTGATAGTCATATCAAAGAAACTCATTGAGAAAAGGAAAGTTACCACTGAATAGCCATTTATAATCAAGTTATCGACTATGAAATATATTGTGTTGTTTGCATCCCGGAACGTACACTCCACAACCGATTTCTGGCTGTTTGCGGTCATCAAAGGGAGACACTGAGCCTTGAAACATAGGGAAATCGGGAATAACTCTCCGATTCGGTAGTTGTAAAGCGTTGTCCTTCGCAAGCGCCCTATTTAGCAGTGGCTTTAAAGTATAGCTTTGTTTATGTACATCAGCTTCACATGGATCTAAACTGAATAACCTGGAATTTAGCCACATCAAAAATGCAAACGCAAAGGCTTTGTTTTCGATGTGTAATTGACAATCGACATTCCGATAACTTTCACTCACAGTCGGACAACTGCACTGTTACTTTTCACGTTCTTTCTGTATGTAAATCGGTATAGTATACCAGATTATTCACATGACGTGCTTATTAACAAGTTAGTGATTCTCCGACGGGCTCCATATATTAGAGAATCCCAAGGACACTAATATATTGTTTTTAAAACGTTCTTATATTTTTTGTATTTCAGTACCAGTTGGTTCGGGTAACCATAGTTTGATCATTAAACTCTGTGAAATACTTGATAGAATAAAGGACTCTGCACAAGTTCGGAAATGACACTTCTGGATGTCTCAGAACTTTCTTAAAATTCCATGGTTGATCATATTTAATAAATACCGAACTATGCATTATGCATAATCACCATGTATGTGCTACCGCTGTAAATAAGCAAACGGAGAACAGTGATGCTTGAAATGATCAATGTTTAATCTGAAGGCAGTGCAGTATGCAATCGATGAGATTTGTTCTACATCCCGTGTAAAGGAATTTTAAAATGGTTTTATGGGAGGGAAAGTCAAGTGTTGCAGGCAATTATGAGATTATGCTGAAACAACTTCACTGCATTATTGACCAGCTCTTGCTCATCAGCATCAGGATTCTACGTGAATTTATCCACAAACTAAATTGTCGAGCGCAGCCTCTAAAATGACTGTGAGATCGTGGGTATGATCTCGATGAAGTAGGGAAAACCCATTTTGACCATAGAATTTTATAACCATTTTGATTTTTAATGACCCACAATTCATCCAGTGGTCATCATCCACGTCATTTGCCTTTGAAACGTGTCATCGGAAGGAAATTACTGCAGCGATATTATTCGCATAGCTCCATTGCGGTTGTCTGTTTAACTCATTTCGTGCGACACGTGAGGGGGTGCCTCGCATGTGCGAAACGCACACACACCATATCTCTGGTTGAATAATTCACCAGTTTTCAAAGCGGATTATATCGAGATCTGTTTTGTTTGGCTTAGCGAAATCAGCCTCACCTGTTAACACATTTGCGCGATGTCCAGCGCGTGTGTTGCACCAAGTGGCCGGGATTTGTGAAAAACACACGGAATTAGGGAAAGCTATAAACATTTTTAATTGAACCCATGCGAGCAGTTAGGCCATAGAAGGATTTCTGTTTGGGGAGGAAAATAATTTTCAGCATATTTAAAAAAAACGTATTGGATTTGCCACTTGGAAATTCATTGCAAAGTTTGGAGCAAGAAAACTTCCTGTTTTACATGCGAATAAGCCCAGTGATTTCTCCATCGTTTTTTCCGCGAGGATGATTTAATTTATTAATGCTCGTTATTATCAGTTCAGATAAATTTTAACAGAAAGGTTTCTTATACTATTCAAAGACG
This sequence comes from Atriophallophorus winterbourni, assembly GCA_013407085.1. Lineage (NCBI taxonomy): Eukaryota > Metazoa > Platyhelminthes > Trematoda > Plagiorchiida > Microphallidae > Atriophallophorus > Atriophallophorus winterbourni. The sequence goes on along the minus strand of JACCGJ010000414.1, from coordinate 49,230 downwards.
TTCTCAGCTGTATACGGCATCTAAAATGGTTACACGATTGCATAATCTACCCTTTGAGCAATCCGACTTACTAGACTCTGATTGTGCGCTTTCGAGCGCAGGCGTATCAGAGCTGACCTAATCCTGACACACCGAAAACCCCCATGCAGCGTCTCACCCATTGAGACATCTCTTAAAACTGGTTGTAGTCTCTTGACCCACAGCCACAATCTGATTATTTAAATACTACGTTCCCGATTAAACTATCGCCGGTACTTTTATGCATACTGTGAAACAGTTTACCTCCTCACCAAACGAAATTTTATTCACACAAACGTTTAGATCATTTATGTTGAATAATACTGTGTTGTCCCAAGTTAACTAAAATCCATAAGTGCTTCCTTCCTACACACATATACCTGGAAAAACAAATCTACCGAAACATTTATTTCCGTTCGACATTTCCCTATTCCACGTCATAATTGAAATTACTTTTACTCCTCTTTTGAACCATATAGACGCAGACATGAAAATACGATTTGTTTAACTTTGTTATGTATATTTTAAAACCATTTGCTTTTTCATTAGGAATCTTGAATCTTGGTTCGCTTTTCGACTAAGTGAAATGAATTCACGGATGCTCTTTTTAACATTTCTAAACATAGCATATTTCATAATAAACTTTCGAGATTTTCCGTGCCCGAACCCACAATCCAATGTTACAATCCCTTCAGCGAACGAACGAAACAATTAATGAAAGTTATGCATCCGATTAGAATAGCTCTCTCACTCGTTCTTGGGCACTCACAACGTTTCTTTCGATGTTGTACCGATTTGACGTATATAATGAGAGAGTTGCCGATCAAACACACTTCCACTTAACTTTGTAAGCATCTCATCAATTTGCCCACCTGTTCGACCGAGATGTTCCCCGCATCCCGGTTATTTGCTTACATCGCACGTTAAAACTTGATTCATGCATTTTTGTGTTTTTCCACGAACCCGCATCGTTCCAGCTCCGATGCCCACTCTATTTGTTACATTTTACACCCAGACGAGTACACCATAGTCACATGTCGCGAAAGCACCATTTGGCCATGAGCGTCGTTCACATCTAATTAGCACTTTTACCGAACAAGCCTCTCTAGCACATTTTTCGAACAAACAACAACTTTTTCCAACTTTTTTGATATAACCGATAACTTTGACAAGGATGGTGCAATATTTTCCAACTCGGTTTTGTCCATGCAATGTTTCCTGCTTATTTTGATTCAATATTGTGAGTAAACTGCTCGAACCTACATCAAACGAGCGTATCAGATGCATGTACTCGTTGCAAATTTCCCATTTATCCAGTGAATCCCTTTGGCACCTGAACAGAATAGAGAGACCATGATTGGGGTCGCATAGACCAACAATAAGTGGAAAAGTGTTCAACTTAGTGGTCTAGCAATGTTTGTTCAGCGCGGATAGTTGCTATACTTTCAACCATCGTGTGTGATCAAACAGGTAGCTGGTCCAAGAGGGTGATTAGATCATTTCAAGAATCACTGGCTGACTTGTAAAAGGTTTCCCACATTGGACACAGTCGCGTTACCAACCGCCAGCTTCTTTTGATAGGGAAATGAAAGTTGGCTTGAGATGGTTCTAGTATCATCACTGGTCAATGATCATTTGAAGCGCATAACAAACAGAAACTTGAGTGACCGACAAAATTAATTAGAAATTAAGGTGACGTTTGCTCGAAGATTAGTCGACGGTCTTGCTAATCTCGAAACTTCGTTTGGGATAAAACATACGTAAATTCCCATATGAGAAAATTGCTAAGAAAATATTTCAAATATTTCAGCATTTGATTAGACAATTTCAATAATTTTTATTAATTTCTAGCCGAAAAGAACATAACTCAACATTCTCACCATCATTAGTCAGGCATTGTATATCTTTAGATAGTATTCAAAATAGGATACGTAGTAAATTGAAGTATATAAACGCATAAAGTGCCTGAAATATGAATAATTTAAATTTAATCTTGATTAAACGAGAATAATATGAAGTTTGACAGCAATTCATAAAAATGTTTCGAATCTGAGCAAAAGCAGTGCAGATTGTGAAACGTTACCAAGTCCAGGTTTGCCATGGCTTTGTGGCATTCTCGGAACATGCAAAACTGAACGCCAATGCCAGCAAAACCCAATTTATCGATTATGCTTTCTGGTAATTCCAATCAAACAGCTTTTTGCTATATTTTGTTCTCTTCAACTACACTGAAAAGATGGCGCACGCAAAAAGAACTTACTGACACGGAAACAGGGTGTTAGCGAAAGAACTCACTGAGGTCATTAGGTCTAAAATAAAAGGACTCGATAAGCGCAATGCAAATAATTTGCTGGGGAAAAAGACAAAAAGCATTTTTGGAGGGCAATAAGAAAACTGTATAGCCTAGAGTATACAGAAATAACCAGACTGCTCGTTCAGTCAACAAAAAGCTAGAATTTTAATGACGAGAAGCTTATGGACATGCAAGTTTCATCTCCTACGAAAGCATCCCGTTAATTGTCAAGATCTTGGGAAATATTTAATGCTGATTGGGAAAATATATTCATGAAAATAAAGTTTCTAATTCATGAGTTAGATGAGTTACACTAGTATCCTGAAAATTATTTTGAAACAACGCTGTAACTCTTGTGATTGACTTATTATTACTATTCTCACCGACACTTCACACTCCCACCGTAACCAACTAGTTAAATATCAGGCTTCATCAATTGCTCGATCTAAGCATATTACATTAAAATCTAGGACGTAATTATATCGGAAATCATTCATCTCATTCGCGACGAGATACTTGTCAAAATAATACTGACTCGAATAATTTAGAAAATATTTATCAGACTACTAATTTGTGTATTAAATTTTGTTGTTGTCTCCATCATAGTGACCGTTTCATCATCCCTAACATCATCATCATCATCATCATCATCATTATTGTTATTATTATTAATCTTTAACGTAAGGCTGAAATATCAAATATGTTCGAATCAAGATTTTACATTCTTGTCTTACAAATTTCAAAATTGAATAAATTTGTACCGAATGCTTGCGAATAATTTCAGTCTATAATTTTTAGAAATTTGTGTGCTTCGTTGTAAGCGCATGATGGTTTAGAGGAGGCTGTGGGGATTGTAATTGAAATAAATTGTCATGCCATTGTGAAAGGACCAAGGTCACGAACCGTATCAAAAAACTAAAAGCGGGCCCAGTGAAGGTCATTATGACACAAGCGAGCCATGAGATGCATCTTTGGAACAATGGAACGATTTATATATGGAGCGGTTGGTGGCTTGGTGAGTTGTCTGGTATGATCAACCTATTATGGAAGGCCGAATCGTAGCTCCAATTTACAAATAAATGTTGTGTAGTGGTCATGAATGACAGCATCGATTCAAGGCCGTTTGTAATCACATAGGAGACTGTAGAAAAGTCAAATTCCGTGAGAGGTTTCCGAAAAATCAACACTTAAGGCATACAATTATTTCCCGCGGGACTAGAACGATACCGTAGCATTGTTGTTCAGTTCCTAAATAATTGAGTATAATTCGATAGATTCAGATACTTGGAGCGACGATCGCCATTCGAAATCTAACAAAACCTGGAATTTCAATTGTCAAACCCACCTGTTTTGTTTTTACCTCCTGAATAAACTAAACCACTTTAACAATCCACTGTAACCATCAGTCTATTGGCATTGGAATGTTATTGATTGCCGTCTCGTCGTCATTTTACTTACGGCTCATCAATTCCGAATGAACAGTGATGTGGCAAGCAGTTATCCCTGACGTGGAAGGTCGATTGATGTGCTCATGACGCAGTGATTACTTGAATGCATTGAAGCGTAACTCGACCCTGCTATGTCAACCTGAAGCACACCTGCGGGTGACCATGTTCTACTCTGACGGTGTATGCAATCACTGTCAACATGAATAGGTGAAATTTGCGGTATAATTGACCCCATCAAGAAAGCTTCCGAGTGTGAAGTTAGAAGGCGAGCACTGTTTAAAAAATCAGCAAGTGTACTCATCATATGCAAACGTGCCTTCCGACATTTTGCAATGGTCATACTAGAAATTGGCGAAATATCAGCAAGCTGTATTCACCAGTGATGAATAGCAAAATTATGCTCACGAAAAGTAATTTTAAAGTCCCTTCATCATGAAGGTTAAGTTGTGACCATGATAAAACCTGTAGTATGCATTGATTGCATCGGTTGACTTAGAGCAGCTGTGTGTATCCGTCAGCCGAAGGTTTGCTGTGGCAAACTGATTAATAATTGTTAATAAGTACAATATTGTTCGTTAATTCTTCAGTGTTCCACGGTTCACTAAACTTATCTTATTGCCTTTAAGTGATGACGGTAAAAACAGCAACTGGTTGTGGCACGTAAGTGAAAGCTTTGAACTTTGAAAACAGTTTCTGTCCTATGGATTTTTACTTGATTGCTGAACTGCTCAGTAAGCAAACAAATCCCGTTTTACTACAAATGTTATTCGTAATTGCCATATTATTCTGTGGATTTTGTTAAGCTATATGTTTTTGCGAACCATTAAAATTAAATTGAATTGTTTCGGATGTAAGCGAAACACTATACGTGATCCCTCACCATATTGAGTCTCAGTTACTGTGGCTTTAGATTTATGCGGCTGACAAAATGATATGAATAGGAAAAATCATGGATTCTCGTTCCACCGCTGGTATTCTACGTTAGTCGATCGGCAGAAAATTTATAGAATTAATGCTTAAAATATAAAAATAAATAACAAATAATAATTCTTACATTTTAACTGCACGGTACACAAGAGGTGTAAGTCTAAAATGCAGTACTATACTGTACTGTACATGCACATAACAGGTTGGGAGGGGAGGGTTTATAAAGCTTTAAAATAATGTATAAATAATTAAATAATTACTATGCAGTATGTAATTTCGATATCGCAAATTTTCAGTTATCACAGATGGTTCTGGAACGTTACACCGGCGAAAAACGAGGGATCACTGTATTAGAAAGTTGGAATTTTTGTTGCGCTCGATACACTGAACGGTGTATGTTCAAGTTGCAAGGATTTAAACCCTTCACTTGTCTACGTAATTAAACAACCATGTTAAAATAGGCAAAAGGCTTGAAAGAAATCCTAAGGTGTAAGTACACTGTAAAAGTTGATAAACTGATCCTGATCTTACTGTCCCTACCTGATGAGTGCAAACAGCAACTAACCGTCGTGGCTGTGTGTGAGGGAGAAGCAATGCAAATGAATATTTTGTTTCATGTTTATGGGTTTAACCCCATTAAACATGTGCTTGGACACGTGATTGAAAAGGTTAATCGTACCAGCCTGTTACCATCCTTCCACTGTTTCAAGCGCATGCGGATCCTGATCTTACTGTCCCTACCTGATGAGTGCAAACAGCACGAAACCGGTCGTGGGGTGTGTGACGGAAAAGCATGCAAATGAATATTTTGATCAGTGTTTAGTTATGAAGTAGTGTATTATTGTCACATATATGAGCACTGCAGTTTCATCAATTATAAAGCGAATAACTGGCTTATTTTTAAATAGTGAATGACGAAATGGGTTCTGTCCTTCCTCGAGAACTGAATTAGATCGCAATCGATCCAAACGTCACCTGTGCATGGGATTGCATTATTCTTCGAGGTCAACTCGTATAAAAATCCAACACAGTTATACTAATCGAGTTTGTATTCATCCCGTGATAATCAGAAAGGTTGAACACGAATTATCATCACAAGAATGATTCATGCAAAATGTCAGCGATGTTTTCTACGCATCGAAAGATGACAGAATTGTTTCACACTAGCAGTCGTGTTGTGACCTTCCCATTACTATGTGACAATAATTTCGTAACAATCATTTAGCGACGGTAAAGATTAGGAATACATCTTGTTCAGCTATCCACCTAGGATGAAAACATATCATTGCAACAGATTTTTGGTGTGTGGCCATTTTTCATCATTCAACCCGACAATTTGTTGTGCTTTCACAATGCGTCCACAGATGGATCACTTCACTTAAATTAATTTGAAATGCTACAGACACAAGCAGACAAGGATGACCCAGTGTGCGAAGAGGTTTAAATCTAAAAAAATGGAGAATTTTTTCTTTTCACTACTTGGACTAATTTGGCTGGGCGAATCGGCAATCGAAATAACTGTTTGCAAGGCCAATCTGAATAGAGAAGATTTCTTTTTATGACAATAAATAAGACGCATTGTATTCTGTATCATTTGCACAATTTAAATGATAGGCAATTGTAGAGTGCCGTCTCACTTATAGAAAACTCTGGAACACTACGTCGTTAACGAATGTGATCGGAAAATGTGTTATAAATTAGTGTGAAAATAAGTGCTGGAAAATCAGGGGAATTTTCATTTTATCGGCTGTCAACGGTCACCAGACTTTTAGTCCAACGGCTCCATTTGTAATATCCTAACCTCCGCTACCCCTGGCTTCTGTTCAACGATCAAGCAACGGAAAGTAAATTATGAGATCTAAAGGCCAAGTTCCAGACAGAGACAATAATTCGATTTTTCAAAAACAAATTTGCCACCTTTACTTCTCTGCTTCAAAAAGCTTCCCAATGAAGTCACAAGATGTGCGGAACCTTGGGCACAACCCATACCGTGTAACTTGTTTTGTCCGTACGAGATAATGACATAGTACCCAACGTAGAATCAAGAAATGTTGCAGCGGATTGCCTATTGCTACTTGGTTATATGCAAAAAATTAATCGAACTAATTAGTTAAATACCCTCAACAGTCCTCCATGTAAAATAGTCTATTTTGAACAGCGAAGGATACCATCGAAAACCACTATACTGAAACCGCACCAAGATTATTTTGCACAAAGTTAAGAATATTATGTAGTAAGCAAATAGATATTATGTGATACGATTCTGTTTTTGCTTTGAACTCTTCGGTATTCTCACTTTCATCAAATTTACCCACAAATCAGAAACTCTTTACAAACTTTTACATAATCACACGCAAATGTATCAGGTAAAAGGTTCCTAAGACCGATTTTTACAATCACCCCATTATAGGCTTTCTTCATTAGAGCAATCATTATCATGAATTGTGAACCAGAGTCAGCGACTCATCCGTCACATTTATCTCGATTGTAAATTTTACAAACTAAAATCATTGGGCGGCCACATCTTTCACGCGTGGACTCAGCCAGCTCGGTTTTCCGATGAAATTTATTGCATCGAGAGTGAGGTTACTTATCCGCGTTTGGACAAGGACCGAAAGACAGAAATGCTTGAGCAGAACATCTGCTTGTCCGTCCAACTCGTGGTCATTAAAACTAAAATTGCCTATGGGGAGCGCTTACCAATTAAGACAAGACAAGTTGACTCAGTTGAAGAAATATGAGAAAACGAAATCGCCCAACACTGTTGCCGAAATGTTCTGACAACACGTGTTCGATGACAGATGAATCGCATTTTGTCGGTGGTGCAGACTCACTCGCATTCAACGGAGATGAGAGGATCATTTCCAGCTGATCCGCTCGATGAATGCAATTAGACATAGTGTTATGAGTTATCGTGTATGTTATACTTATCGTAATGAAAACTATTCCGCGTTTATCAAACGATCAAATGAAATGCATTGGAATCGCTAAAGTATTGATATTGAATTATTGACATACTCACTTCTTATCGGGGCATAGCAAACCAACGAACAAAAATTGCGAATTGATGAAATAGTCTATATATTGCGCTCTAAATGTTGGATCGGATTGCTTTCCGTTATATCTCACAATAAATTTTTCGTAATTTTTGACAGGTGTGAACGGTGCCAGTGACACCCGATGGTTTATGGGGACTTATACGGTATTCGGTACCACAAGATATCTAAGCTAACAATCAGGACAACCGCGGCACGTTCCTGCTTATTCGACGTAACTTTGATACACTCTGGAAATCAAATTGAACGTCAAAGGTAAACGTTAACAAAAAAGTATCAATTATTGATACCCAAGGCATCTGTTGGAACGATTTGTGGAATGTCTGTTATACAGTAGTGAACAGGGCCGCAAAAGAGAATAAACACTGAGAGTAGTGATTCACAAAGATGGCAGAATATCACGATTTCGTGACATTGGACAGCACAACGTATAGCATTCACTGGCACGTGAAGGTGAATAATTGTGGCGAATTACCCATACGGAGGAGTATGATGAAAACAAGATAAGTGAACGTTGAACGAACAGAACCACGCAGCAATGAGATTTATTCCGGTAAAATTGACAAACGCATTCAGCAGATACAGGAGGCATTCTAGAATCTGACTAAAATCCCAGCTGCGCGAACAGAGCACATAATTCTGGAATAATTTCTTCCTTCATGCAAAATATTACCTATGTTCAAAGTGCACTTAACCGTGATAAGCCAGTCGAATCACGGAACGATGAGACCGACGTGCTAGTACGCAATGATGGCAAAAGCTTTAAATATAATGTGCAACACAAATTGCCCATGAAGTCACATCCATCAAGCAAATGATTATTCACTCGGAAATAAGACGAATATTGTCTAAAAATAAAGAGTTAATGTTTTTCTTGTGTTTGAAGTTTACGAATACGGTCTATTCGGTTCCAAAAGAAGCGCAATTCATTATTTTTATGTAAAGACGTCACAGTGTATAAGCAAATTTAATATTGATTACGATGGAATGCAGTCTAATTTGAAAAATGTCCACCATTGGTCCAAAAAGCATACGAATTGACGGTAAATGTTCCACTTGTTTCCCTGAACTTGTTTTACTCAACCACATTTATCTCTACTATGCATAACTATTATACTACCATAACTACTATCTACATCTACTAGACAGAGATTAGAACATATTTCGAATTCAATTCCAGGTTAGAGTTTATTATATAAGCGCATTGACACCAATTTAAACATTAGAGCAGAGGTGAGGTGTGTAATATTGACCACGACTAAAATGTTTCTAAATTTTTGTTTCGCAACTACCATCAAAACCAGAAGGAGGGACCACATTTGATCGTTGATCCCAATTGCACTACACCATGACAAAGTACCTAGCACTTTCATAAATTGTTCATACCTTTTACGCGATATGTTTTAAAGTTTTCACACATGAATCTGTAGTTGCCTCACATATCAACGCCAAATTTAAAATAAAATCACCATAGCTTTAACCCTTTCAGGATGGATTTAACCTTTTGGTTACATGAACTTCGCAAGTCATTTTAAGCTAATTCTAACGGAATTTTCCGAATATTTTTCGCACGGCGGCATACAGAATTTTGTCAACTGCAAGGTGGTTTTCTTCTTTGTTCGCAATCATCATTGACTTGTCCACAGTGAAAGAGAAAGTATGTGCTGGTACGGGTTTCGAACGTATCCTCACAATTCGCAGTTTTGTGAGCCGAATAAAAATCGTGTGATAGTATCAGTTATTATAAATTTTGTTCCAGCATAAACTTAGTCATGCCTACAAAGACATTATGTAAAAAAATTGGAATAAAATCAGAAAACCTTCGAAATGCGTTGCGCTTAAATAGATGTAACCTTTATGTTACATCCGGCAGAAGTCACCAAAATCGTACACTGATGACTTATGCCGGATGTAACCAATTGATTACATTTTGTTATTTTCTCAATTATGTGAATATCACAAACTTTTTATATTATTTGTGCTATTTCACCCCTGGGAAACTCGTTTCCGAAGAAAAATATTTTATTTCGGGTTAGAAAATAATTCAGACATGAAAGGGTTAAAGGATTCAGTTTGCTCGTCACATGTATAAACTACTCATGAGTAATAAGCATAAATAATTAAAACGATTATACAGTTTCAGTTTGGGGCGCGACGACGACCAAATCCAGAACTAAAACCAAGCTGACGCATGCATATCCATCAGTTCATCGTTTTATCCTTGAGCGTGAATCACTCTTATGATTATGTATCTGAATATCGTGGCCTCCTCGGTTCAATGTGTAATATACACAAGCGCAAATTTTGTAATCTATGAAGTTTGAAAAACAGGCTTGGCACGAACACCTCTAAATTCGCAAGGAATTTAACTTGTGCTAATTAAAGAAATCATGATTTACTTGTTTTAAATGTGCACTAGCCGGGGTTTGAATGGAAACCTAGTGCTATTCACTGGGATTATTAAAAACGAGTGTGTTAAGTTCAAATAGAATAATTTCGTCAATTCTTTTCAATTTTGTGGTGAAATTGCTGAAAATTCGTGTATACGAATAAAGTCAATTTCTTCTCCTGCTAATATCTTAAAACCATTTAGAATCCAGAAAAAGAAATCTGGGAAACTGCCTTCATCAGAAGATTTTTCGATTTCGAGTTTAGCAAACCTTTCCACTAAATTCATCCATCGTCACTTGGTGATTCAGCTTTTGAACATCGTGGTTCTTTGTAAGAACACTATTTAACAGTGCCATTCATGCATACTTTTGTTTAGAATATACGATACAAGAAGTATTTTAGATAATTCAGCAAATGGGCAGTCGTCGATAAGAATGTAGTTAACCCGCCTACCCAAAATTAAAACGCAAACAACCAAAACAAAGTTATATTTGTATGCCACTGTTATATAGGGTTCTTACAAAGAACCACGATGCCCAAAGTTATTTGTACTAACAGCAAAGGGGACTTGTGCCAAATATGCGACACCGGTACATCCACCTAGCAGGATAATTCCGGCCATACGAATCTTGGCTGTTCGTTGCAAGATTAATCTACCGAGAACCAGCAACATAACCCAAGAGCGTCTACAGAAAATTTGTGCATACTTGTGGCGTTAAGGCCACCTAGTTCGTTCAGGGAACATAGATTACTGGTGCCTCAACAGGTCCTTTGCACTGATATGCAAGGAACTATTTCATCATCATTACATCAATATGAGATGAGTAGCTAGTTGCTGACTACCGACACTAGATCTTGGTTACCGCAAATTTCAAGTGCCCCGTGATGAAATACAATAAGTGAACAATCTCAGAATCAAATGAAAGACCACGTAACCGCGAGGGCAGGTTTTCGACCCTACATGTACGGGTATAAGCAAACATAACGGAGAATTCAGGGATTCACTAAATACCAGAAATTGTAAGCTTTCTAAGAGCATAGGGGTATGATATGGTATGAAAGCACAAGCCTGATCCAGGCAAAGTGCCGCACAGTCAGAGATTGCACGTGGGCTAAGATACTGTCAGGTTGCCCAGGACTAGACACATATGAGAAAGAAAAAAGAACAGGAAATGGTAGTGAGACTCCAGCATGCAGCTTATTACCTCTGGCCAATCCCAAGGTTGTCACAGCCGGGGGTGGTGGTGGGGATAAGCTCCCGCTACCTACAAAATGCTCCCATACGGCATGCGTCTCAAATAGCCTCTGACAACCGAAGCCCAACTCCTGGCCTGCTCGTGGCGGAACTGCTCCTACTGACAAGAGAAGGGGCGAAGGCGGGTGACTGGCGCCTGAAAACCAGTCCGCTTCGGGTAGATGGAGCTCGTCAGCCTGGGAGAGCAGTCCATCTAGGGGATGGAAACCCTGACTCCAAACCTCCGCTTCCTGCGGATTACACAATCACAATACTCCGCCGAGGACGGTCCCAAGCCCGTCTGCAAAAGGAGGAGGGTTAGACGCGGGGTCAGCAACCCCACTCTGTAAAAACCTCAAACCGCTACTGAAACCAAAGCAACATGTCATACCAAAGTAACATCTCCATGCTTGAATCGAGAAGAAACCTCATCTGAGGTAAAAATGAAGCAGACTGGTGAAAGCCCACCGGAAGCCAGTCAGCAGATGAATCTTCTGTCGATGAAAGCAACAACAAAGATTGCCACATGGAACGTCCGTACGATGTATGAGACCGGAAAGGCTGCACAGGTCGCGAAAGAAATGCAAAGGTATGGTATACAACTGCTGGGAATATGTGAAAGTAGATGGAATGGATCTGGTATGTTGGTTTTGACATCCGGGGAACGGATTATTTACTCAGGTCATGAAGATGAGAACCATAGTCATTCAGAAGGCGTCGCCATTATGTTATCCCCAATAGCTGCAGGCGCTCTCATTGGATGGGAACCCGTTGACTCACGGATAATCACAGCCAGATTCAACTCCAAGGGGAGAAATGTGACGGTAATTCAATGTTATGCGCCCACAAACAATGCTAGCCTTGAGTCGAAAGAAGAATTTACGTGCGTCTGCAGTCTGTCCTAGACAAGACACCCAAGCGAGATATCAAGATTTTGATGGGTGACATGAACGCGAAATTGGGTCCAGACAACACAGGGAGAGAATCTGTGATGGGTACGCATGCCCTAGGTGAAATGAATGAAAACGGTGAACTTTTCGCAGATTTTTGCGCGCTCAACGATCTGGTCATCGGAGGCAGCATCTTTCAACACCGAAACATCCACAAGGCCACCTGGACATCACCTGATGGTGTTACTGCCAATCAAATCGATCACCTATCGATTTCACGAAAATGGAGACATAGTCTCCTTGATACACGCGTAATGCGAGGTGCGGATGTTGCTTCAGACCACTACCTTCTAATGGCCAAAATTAAAATCAAGTTGAGAGCTTTCTACGAAACCGGCAGTCGGCCTAGTGTAAAGTATCACACGCAGAAACTAAGGGAAGAGCGTACAAGAGAGATTTTCTCAATCTCACTGAAAAACAGATTCGAATCGCTCAACAACTTAACCCCTGAGCTCCCAATAAATGAACACTGGACCGCTCTGAAAGACTGTTGGCAAGACACTTGTAAGCACGTAATTGGCAGACGGGTAAAGAAAGACAAAGAGTGGATCTCGAGTGAGACTTGGACACTGATCAACTCGAGAAGGCAGCTGAAACAACAGATCCTCCGGTGTAAGGACACCAAGCAGAAAAACCAACTGATCAAACAATACGGCTCCCTAAATAAAGACGTGAAACGAAGTGCCAGAAGTGACAAGAGGCGGTTCTATGAAATGCTGGCAACGGAGGCGGAAAATGCAGCAGAAAAGAGAGACCTGAACACCGTCTACAACATTACCAGAACCTTATCAGGAAGGAAAATACCTTACGGCAAAATAATAAAGGACGGTGAAGGTAACCTTATCAGTCAGGAATCGGTGCAAAGAAAGCGATGGATGGAGCACTTCAAGGAACTCCTAAATCGACCAGCACCTACTTCAGTCACTGACATCCCACCTGCAGCAAATTTGCTAGACGTAAACACCGACCCCCCCGGTCGAAATGAAATCCTTTTTGCCTTAAAATCGCTAAAGAATGGCAAAGCACCAGGCCCAGATGGGATTCCACCAGAAGCTCTGAAGGCTGATTTGGACACCTCGGCTGATATGTTACTTCCTCTGCTGCAGAAAATCTGGTCAGAAAGACGGATCCCAAATGATTGGAAGAGAGGTCATTTGGTCAAACTTCCTAAGAAAGGGGATCTGAGGCTATGCAAAAACTGGCGAGGTATCATGCTGCTCTCAGTCCCTAGTAAAGTACTTACACGCATCATCCTTCTGCGTTTGCGCGACGCTATCGACCAAGTGTTACGGCCAGAGCAATCGGCTTCAGAAAACAAAAGTCTGGTATCGACCAAATTGCGACCCTCCGCATAATAATTGAACAAAGCATTGAATGGCAATCGCCTCTTTGCCTCAACTTCATAGATTTTGAGAAAGCCTTCGACAGTGTGGACCGCGAATTCATATGGAAGCTTTTGCCACACTATGGGGTCCCACCGCTGTACATGGACCTCATAAAGCAGCTGTATGAAGGTGCCTCCTGTCAGGTAATTCACAACGGAAGACTGACCGATCCATTTGCAGTTGAGACTGGCGTTCGCCAGGGATGCCTGTTGTCCCCAATGATTTTTCTGTTGGTAATAGACTGGATAATGAAACAGACAGTAAAAGGTGAGAGGAATGGTATCGATTGGAAGGAATCCGAGCATTTGGAGGATCTGGAATACGCTGATGATGTCTGCTTGATATCACGTGACCCCCAACGTCTTCAGAGAAAGACCGATAGACTAGCACACTTTGCTTCATATGCAGGACTACGCGTGAATACCGAAAAAACAGAAGTCCTCCGTGTGCTAACTGATGAGCACCCATCAATCACCATCAATGGTAAAGCAGTCAAAGACGTCACGCAATTCGTCTACCTCGGCAGCATTGTTTCAATAAGTGGTGGCACGGACGAAGACATAGTCGCCAGAATCGGCAAAGCAAGATACGCGTTCATAGCTTTGAAACCCATTTGGGAGTCGAAGGTTCTATCAAAACGCACGAAACTCCGTATATTCAGAAGCAACGTCAAATCCGTGCTACTCTATGGATCGGAAACCTGGCGAGTGACAGCAAAGTCTTCTGGCCGCTTGCAATCATTCCACAATAATTGCCTTCGTCGAATTATTGGGGTAAAATGGCCAGAAAAGATAAGGAATCAAGACCTGTGGCAGATTGCTGCTGAGGACCCGATCGCCCAGCAGATCAGTAGAAGAAAGTGGAGATGGGTTGGGCACACCTTGCGGAAACCTTATGATGACATCACGCGCCATGCTCTGGTATGGAACCCAATCGGGAAGAGACGGGTCGGACACCCAAGGCTATCTTGGAAGCGCTCGTGCAAAGAGGAAATCCGCAAGTGTGGACTTAACTGGAACGACATCAAACTGGCTGCTATGGACAGACCAAAATGAAGACAAGTTGCCGAGGCCCTATGTTCCTCCAGGAACTCAAAGGATTAAGTCAAGTAAGTCAATCCATTTAGCACTAGCGAATAGAGCCAATCATGTGCTCCTAAATGACACGCAAATTACCACCATCTGGTACAACGCAAGAGCAAGAAGCGCTGAAACGATTGGCGACAACAATCGGAAACCCAAAAGAAATCGGGATTCAGAATAACTACATGAAGACGAAAGTAAAGTGTTGGTCACATCCCCATCCCTTACACTCCACCACCGTGGTTCGTTGTACGAACCCTATATAACAGTGGCATACAAGTATAACTTTGTTTGCATGAAAACGGTTTTAGACAATACGTGACAAGAAGCACGAGCAAATGGAGCACGTCAGCAGCTATTGAGCGATATGCAATTCGTCAAAGTCAATCAAAAGAGACCAACGGAGCGAAAACTCGAAAGGAACCGGCCAGCACGGAATCGTCTGACAAACCAGATCGAAGCGACAACCGGGATTAGACGTACGTAGTTGATAGGTATATACGCAAGCTCTGTGGTTGATTCTTTGCGGTGTGGGTAAAAGACGCTTTAACTAGTTGGCGTTTTCTTATCTTGTGGGAATCTGGGTTGGCCAATGGTTGAGGCATTGTTCCTGAAGTGTGAATGCTTACCTAATAGACGGCTGGGTAAGAAAAGAAGTTAGACGTGATTAATGCTACATTGACTGTTCTTGAGGCATGGGTCAACAAGGCAATAGATATGATTTGACCTGGCATAATTATCCCTTCTCCCATAGGAATGGCTTTACGTTGTTTGCAAGGTCGAGGCGTGACGAGAAGGGATT
This sequence comes from Atriophallophorus winterbourni, assembly GCA_013407085.1. Classification (NCBI taxonomy): domain Eukaryota; kingdom Metazoa; phylum Platyhelminthes; class Trematoda; order Plagiorchiida; family Microphallidae; genus Atriophallophorus; species Atriophallophorus winterbourni. Next base: position 33,644 of record JACCGJ010000414.1, on the reverse strand, counting down.
CAGGTATTGCACGATCGTGTAAATAATCGGGGTTAGTTGCATCACCTTTTCCTACGAGTCGCTTTTGAGTTAAACCTTGAATGCCGAAAAAAAACAATGAAATGTTTCAACACTAAACAATAAACGTTCACTTGTATTTCCAAATCGGCAACACATAAATTGGAGCGGTGAACTTCAAACCAGCCTGATCATTCCACGAAACCCAAAGACAGAATCAAAGCAACATGACTCGCGAAAAAAAACAGCGAGTAACACAAGGCCCACAAAGGCAAGTCGGAGCGAAATTAAAGTGGTTCGTGGCGTTGAATGACAGACAAACAAGTGAAAATGTATAGAGAAACGTCTGTGCACAAGATCGCGAGAGGATTAATCACTCTTTGGGTTGTCTTCTTGGTTGCTTACGAAGCGTTCCAAACGTTTCTGTCGCACACTCGAGGACACATCTGAAACAGATAAAAACTGAGAATATTGAAAACGGTCAAACCATGGAAAATCTGGCTAGAAGGTGTTAAACTGACCGGAGTGATTGGGAACCGGTTCTTCTTTGGCAGTAGATCCAGACGCTCTGTAGAAAACAGATTATCGTTTGAAAGAAACAGGATTTATCACGTGATATAGATACACACAAGACAAGCATCACATCATGTTTTAATTCGACTGGTGGCCATAGGGGAAAAGTGTAAAACTTTTTCGGTCAAACTGATAAATGTTCAACTTAAACACGCAACCAAATTTCGATCCATCATTGTTGTTGTTGTTGGCCTCCTTGGGTCGATGTCGACTATGGATGTACCACATAGGCTCACGTCGGTTTTATACCCTACACTGTTTCAAATGATTGAACAATCCGATTCGAGAGAAACAATCTCTACCTTGAGGTGTCAACAACACTAAAAAGATTGCACAGGCAAACATAGCGGGCTTACCGCAGCGGTAAAAGGCATTGACCGAAGAACTGACTAAGGTCATTTGAAATTAAGCGTCTGAATACGTAAATTCACTGCTAGGTGAAAAAAATACTAGTCAATTACGAAAGGATTTAAGAAACCTTTGCGGCCAGGACAGAGTGCGCAGGTTGCCAAGCAGCTCGCTGGATCAACTTAATCTGGATTTTGGTGGTGAAACACGTGTGTATAATGATCAGTCAACGTTCACATGTTCATAAATAGATGAGGCAGATTTCAGTATATTTGAAAATGATGTCCTTAGAAGCTTCTGTAGGTTAAAAGTAAACAAAGCCCAGACCAAGACAGTGTAAATCCACTGGTACTTAACGTATGAGCGCCATTTCTTCTGGTACCATTTCAAATGGTTGGAACTCTTAGGATTACACCGGTCCACAAGAAAACTGCAGGAAAATTTCGCCCAATAGCATGCTCTTCACAAGTTTTAAAAATCATGGAAAGCCTAGTTCTCGATCGCCTACAGAAAGTACCATCCTTCGAAGATGAGTAGTGATCTTGCGAGATGACAGAGTGATCTACGTTCAGCGACAGGGAGCAGCATCTGCTCTCCCCCAGCTTTACACAGTGCCTTCAAAGTGAGCGACCAAGAACAAGTTCTTCTTAACTCATAGGGTCAACGTCAAGAGCTCTTTAGCAAAGTCTTTTCGACGCAGGTGCGGCCTGCCCAAATGTCCACTTCCTGATTTCAACTCACCATAGAGTAGATCTTTCGGAATACGACCATTTTCCATTCTATACACATGACCCAGCCAGCGTAGGTAGCGCTGTCATAATAGGGTGAACATACTATGCAGAGCTATTGACACCCCGTTAGCGGTGCTGACGCTCTAGTCAAATGATATCTAAAAATATGATGATGAACATCATCAGACAGCATCGGTATCTATGCGGTACTTCATTATAATCATGATGAAATTATGCGTAAAAAGAAAACAGTAAGAGTGGTTCAACATTCAGATAAACGGTCGATACATAATGTTCCAACAATTGAAAACCCGATCAAGGTCATTTTAATTTAAAAAAAAACGAAACGGGATCAGACCCGCCAAAAAAGTAAACCAATTTACGTGGAATTAATCTGGTCGGTAGTCGCACAGGTGGTCTGGGTTTCATTCGTTTCCGTAACTGGGTCAGTTGCTTGTGGATTAGGGCCGAAGTTCAGTAACCACGGGTTTTGCTCCGATTCAGTCATCGGATCGGTAACCGCATTCAAATAGGCATTCATTTGGAGCACCGCGGCGTTTAGCAAGACATTGATTTGTCGAAGGGCAACGAAACGTGCTTCCGCGTTGGCTCGCAACTGAGATTCCGATGTGGGAATTGGCCCAGAGGAAGGTGGCGAAGGCATGGGAAGAGTGGGAGTGGGGAAGAGTTGGCCTGATTGGAAAGAGAAAACAGACAGTAAAAGCGAGTGGCAATCATTCAATATCTAGAAGAAACGTGAGAAACGGCCGTGTCTCACGACTGCCCAATAGAACGAACAGATGTAATTGCACGGATATGTGTTTGCATCAAGCTTGAATGAAACAACGAAAATTTAATCATCGTCATCAATATGCCTCTTGTGACCGACTCATCGAGGTTACTCTCACGGATACTTCCACCTGATGCACAAAAGATATCTTCAAATTCTCGATCGGAGCATATCATATTGCTTCCACAACCCCTTCATACCACATTGCACGGATGTGTAATTGTGCAGTGCTTCTGTACTGCGAGGGTCACACCGTGCTAAATTGATTTGCCAACGATAGTGAGTTGCATGCGGAAACGCGCTAGAGTCTATCTGCCACCCTCTATTAATAACCCCAGGCTTTGGACCAATTTAGAGGCGGCATCGAAAAAAGAACGGCTTACGGAAGTCTATGGTTAGACGCCCGCAATACATGGCTTAACCAGCATAGCATGTGAGGTTTGATCTGCCTGTTAGTATTAATATTACACCCGAAGAGCCTATTACAAATTACAGAGTTGCACATGCAACCATATCCACTGGCATTCATGTTACGGTAGTGGAATATTTGGGGTATAATTAACGCTTTGCACACAAACAGCAGCACAGTCCAAACTATATGTTTGTAGATTCTACCCAAGTACGAGTTCTTTCTGGCACCAAAAGTGATCTTGTTTGAAAACGTGCGGCCGAAACCTCTGATGATGCAGTTTAGTGTCACAAAATTACTTAGCCAACGTTCTACAATGTTATCAGACAAGCACATGACTGAAATCTAAAAGAAAAAAAGAAAAGTGGGATGACCCAAGTAGGTTTGGAGAATATCCGTTGAGTGCTAAGCGAAGGCTGTGGAGAAGACAATCAATTAACTGAAAAGGACAGCACAAAAAAGAGTCCATTGGCGTTGCGTTGCTGTAGCATTAAACCACATTCGGAGAACACAGGGTTAAGTAACGTTATGCGGCGTAAGTGGAAACATTGGATTTTTACCACCATTTTTCATTTCTTATGAGTCTAAGCACGAGGAGCATGACTACATACCACCTGACATGCAGTGTATGACTATCTAGCACTTGGGCTGGTTTCAAACTTGTGATGTCCGACAAACACCTTTGATTGTCACCGAATTGCACGAGAGAATGTAATGCAATCTCACCGCCATTATCACTTTCTTACAGAGCAACCTGGACCAGGGCAACTCACACACAGCAAGTGACTGCGCGCTATTTTGCACGACTCCATGCACGTGAGTTTATAGATCGCGTGATATGCTACATTGAAGATGAGAGATAAGCTCGAGCATTGCTCGATAATGTACCGGAAGGGGTAGTCCGCTAAATCTCCATACGGGAAGCATACGCGTAAGGGAATGTTCCTGGCTGATAAAAAACACCACTCAGATATAGATGAATTATACCTGGATATATGATTGGCATGCCAACAACGGGTGGACTGAAGAACGGGGCAGGAACGGAACCAAATGGATTCGGACCAGAAGAAGATTGCGATGTGATTGGAGGGTTCGCGGTGGGAGGCCAGCCCATGTACGGAGGAAAATAACCAGGAGGCTGATTGTACACAGAGAAGAAGGTGTTAAAAGATACATTTACATAAAAAATCCGTATTTGAATGCGTTCACACCACACAGCCGGTTTCGTGTTGTTGGCACTCATCAGGTAGGGACAGTAAGATCAGGATCCACATGCTTTTAAATAGTGGAGAAATGTGAACATGTAAACCATTGTTAAATAAAGCTGGCACGACCAACCTGATTCATACCTGATGAGTACAAAAAGCACAAAACTGGTCGTGGGGAAACGTGATATAATGGGGAATGTTTAAGGTCTCTAGTAAGTTTATCATTCATAAAACAGCAAACAGTGCAAGGAGCGCTCGTTTGTACTCCATGAGTACATAACATGAAAAAATTAACAACTCAAGCTTGATCGCAAACATTTCGAACTATGTAGGTTCGTGCAAGCATGCAAATAATGAAAAAGCGATGAACTAGATGGTCGATTGATTTGATCACTTTATGTGAATACATGAATGAATGAATGAAAGCACAGGCCTGATCCAGGCAAAGTGCCGTGCAGTTACAGACTACACGTGGTCTAAGATATTGTCAGGTTGTCCATGCCTTTTTTTGCCTAGACAGAATACATGATTGATGACTATCGTAAAGGCAGAGCGGCTATTTGAAACACCGTCTTAAACTGCTCCATTGCTCGCCGAAACTGATCCTACTAGCTCGGCCTGATAAAAAAACCGGAGTGAAGCACACAAAACGAAAATGAAGATATTCCGCAGCACAATGTTTTAAAAGAAAATAGTCATTAAGCATTAAAAAGCAACCTACTGTCCAATAAGGCCTTGAAGCAGAGCTTGTACTTGCTGTCGAGGAAGCGGAGCTGACCGCGGGCCCTGAACTTTGCTCATTTTGAACAACAGGATTTTGACGTTGATTTTGCATTTCTTGCTGGCGCGCTTGTTGAATGATGTCCATCCGACAAGTTGGGCAAGTTTGTTGTCGTTGAAGCCATGAACGAAGACAGGTGGCATGGAAAATATGGGAGCAGGGAAGCTTCTTGAGCAAGTTCTGCTGAGAGGGTGTACCTGATTCGGGAAGCTGCATTTCTTCACGACAAATAATGCACACAGTATCCGAAGAAGCCTGCAAATCTGCACCGGTAGCATTACTAAACACGGTATTCATGTATCTGATAGCCCGACGAGAAAGAAGTACATCCTAAGAATGAAGAAAAGAAAAATCAATAAACATAAAGAAACGGGGACCCGAGAGAGAGCGAAAAACGAGTTGTCAATAGTTACCTGAATAGATTTCTTCAAAGAGCGAATGCTCAAGTAAATTGGCCTGACGACGAACAAAGGAAAAGGATGCAACTTCCACATGACCATTGCAAACTCAGTATAAAGGCTGAGCCGCACAATGCCAATGATGATATCGATGTAGAGTAGATACATGGTTTTCTTGTCCCATGGATGCTCTCGCATTGAATCGATCGAGTGTAAGAAATAGCGTAGGGTGATTGAAACCAGGTTGAACAACAAATTGTAGTACTGAAAAATAGAGAAATTAAAGTTAATTGAATGAAAACAAATGATTCAAAAGGTACGGTACTTTGCAGTCAAGCTAACTGGAGAAACACAAACCACGCCGAATGCAGTTACAAATCACAGACTGACTGAGGCGTTGCAAAAAGCAGGCTACTGTGCATTCTTGAACGGGAAGCCAAATGAAGATTATATTAAGTAGGCTTCAACATAACCGACCCTGCTATATGGAATAATAGTCTCAGATTAAATCGAAAGCGGGGAACAAGGAAGGAACAATTATAAACTACAGAGGGATTGAGGTAGTGATAGGTCCTACAGGTAGCTATGAAAGAAAAATTGCAGAGACTCCATCGTATTTTCGCGGGCTGCAGAGCACCGTTGGTAAATAAATTATAATTGACGAACTCGGTTATTAATAAGGAGAATTCAAACTGATTATAAAGTTGTGCTGATTTCAAGATCAAGATGAAATTAAATAATTTTTACTGGGAATTTATGGTGAATCGGTAACGAGGAAAGGAGCGTGCACTTCCCCGAAGGCGAAGTATACTGACGACCACTTTATTCAGCGTTTAAGCACTTCATCCCCGTTTGTTTGCGTTTACTCTTCTATAGATTGCGTGAGTTTCCAAGTCCCGCCCTTCCACATCTTTTATGATTTAATTTTGTCATGGTTGTATGGCATTTAAAAGTTCAGGACATGCTACCGATGTAATGCTGTTGATCTCTCGCTTGAAGGTTACAGTCGTACGACTGTGTCACCGAGATCCTGTTTTACAGATAGCACCAATCAAAAACACGTGTCAAACACCACAAAACCGAATATTACTCATACATTATCAGGAAAGTTGACAATACAGCATTACATTCCTTCGATCTTATAAGAAGTTTGTTGAAGTGTTCGTCATCAGAAACGTTAAGGAGAATCAACGGAAGCCAAGTTAACGAAACGTACCTCAACACCAAGAGCAATGTGCACAGGACGTTTGTGATTCATGTAATTATTATAAATGAAGTAAATATCCACGATAGCCAACAGGAAAATCAAAGCTAAATTAATGTTATGTACAAAGGAACACCTTACACAACACCCGAAGGTGAAACAAAAATCCAATCGCAGGAGTTCGTTCAAGCTGAGAGAAATATTAGAACAACCTGAACGTACGTAATCAACTCGTTCTTCAATTAGCCAGTGAAAAATCCGCACAAGCAAAAGTATGGAGAACATGAACAGAAAGTCCATCCCCAACTCATCTTGGAAAAACGCGAACACGAGGCACATATCGAAAAACGCGTACCATGATTGTGAAACCAAATTCTACAAAATCAGGCAATCAATCTAACACGGCTCACATCAACTTCAATTTGTTGCAATTGACCGAAAAATAGTTTTATAAAAAGTCTTGCAAACAAAAACAAGAGGACCGCGCATTGAAAAAGCAATATCTGGAAAACAAATGTTAACAAAATGTTGCGTTACCACGAAACAGGTTTGATTATTGGTGAGAAATACGATTGTAGGATAGAATTGCTTCTTTTTGTTGTACACCAACCAACTGACAGCGGCGGTCAACAAAAAACTCGAAAAAACAATCATGGAAGTTCTCGTTTGCATGATACGAATTACAGATCTGAAAGAGAGGATTGCGTTTATTAAAAGCGGAAATTTGGTCAGAAAACAGGGAGTTCAAGTTTTAGAAGAAAAATTATAATGTAAAATGCTAGAACATGCACGAAAAATGGAGCTATTATGCAAACTGTATTGATGGAAATTTAGGAGGCATAAGAATGGGGGAAATTCAATCACACCGTGAATGGTTAGATAGCAAATCGACAGGCCATTGCCACACTGTTATATCATGTTGAGAGACAGCAATTGCAAGCTATCAATCGTATACTGTCCATAAACCTACAACAAGGAAAACAGAACAAAGACAACGTGGAACATTTGGGTACAGTCCACGGTTTATTGTCTAATCTGTGCTTATGTCAACATGACCTATTTTATAGTGAAATATGCATAAATTCTAATGGTATAACGGTAAATCATATCGCTAACATTATAAATCGCGATCGCTGGAAGTCTTCAGTCTAGCACGGATGTGCACTCGTGCAGTACCTCTGTGTTGTGCGGCTAACACCGTGTTAAAGTGTTTGACTAACGTTAGTGAGCTGCGCTAAAATACGCTGGAGTCTCACTGCCACTTATATTTTCTATTTCCTTTCTCATATCTGTCTAGGTCTGGGAAACCTTATGGCAGCCAAAGTTACACCCACATCTCTCTTCAAAATCTTATCTGCTGACTGCAAGCCTATAGTCACTAAATCCAGACGCCACACTTTGTCGATGAGATGATCAGATAGAAGATTGAAAAATTGTTGAAAGAAGGTATAATTGAGTCAACTTATTCTCCCTGGCGGGCTCAGGTTTTAATCACTACCATGTTCACGCACCTTGATGCTTACCCTTTGACAAAGATCTATCAATTTGTTGAAAATGTCGCTGTTTACAATGTTTTCAGTACTCTAAATTTGCGAAGCATATATCACCAAATACCTCTCCGTGACGAGGATGAATCATTCACCGCATTCGAAGCTGCCGGCAGACTATATCAATGCTGTCGAATTCCATTTAGTGACGAACGGAGTCACGTGTTTCCAGCGGATCATCAACGAACTAATAGAAGAAAAACTATCTGGAACGTTCGCGTACATTGACAATGACATCTGAGGTCCAGATGAAGCCGATCACGACAGAAACTTATCCAACTTTTTTAAAACTGCAGAAACGTACGGACCAAAGTTCAATGATACGAAGAGTATATTTGCCGTCAGTTTTATCAAAATACTCGGTTACGAAGTGTCGAAAGGTATGATCAAACCGGACCAAGACCGCCTGGCCCCTCTAAGAGTATTACCACCACCAATCGATCTTAAATCTAAAAACGAGCAGTTGGTATGTCTGCCTGTTACACCCATTGGATACCCCGGGTTTCAGACACCATATATCCACTAATCCCTAACCAAGTTTTCCTTCTTCCTGAATCTGCGCTCGCTGCATTCAAACAATTAAGAAGCCGTCTCGAGGATGCCTTGCTAATCACAATCGATCATGCGGTTCCATTGACACTAGAAACGGATGCATCTGACGTCGCGATCGCCCCAACGCTTTATCAGAGTGGTAGACCGGTAGCTTTCTTCTTATAAACGTTGAATACCAGTGAGAAACACCACTCGGCTATCGAAAAAGAGGCGTGTGCGATCGTTGAGGCTGTCCGGAAATGGAGGCATTATCTTATAAACCACCCATTCAGACTAGTGACAGACCAGTGTTCCGTCTCCTTCATGTATGACAATAGACAGCGTAGTAAAATTAAAAAAATGACAAGATTCCACGTTGGCGTTTAGAGCTGTCACAATACCAATATGAAGTGATTTAACTTCACGATCGACGATGTCCTGAGAATAGCTTTAGCTGTTCTGGTGGGCGCAGGTGTTGAACTTCTGCCGGGTGAGAGAGCTACCGATCTAGAGTATGCGGAAGACATCGTAATTCTGGGAGATGACCCGATATAATGCAACAAGCCCTGGACCGCCTGGCACTTGAAGCTTCAAGGTATGGCATATGCTTTGCGCCTAATAAGTGTAAAACACTTACCCAGGATTGGAGCGGCTCCCTTCCAAACCTAACTGTGTGTGACGTCAATCTTGAATTGGTCGACAGCTTTGTTTACCTTGGCAGTTGTATCTCTGCTAGCGGTTGTGTCGAGGACGAGATCTCACATCGTGTTCGCAAAGCGGGTGCAGCGTTTGCTAAACTTCGCCACTTGTGGCGTCAAAGTGATGTTTCACTCCATACTAAAGGCCGAGTGTACAACGCAGTGGTGCGTGCTACACTCCTTTATGGCTGCGAAACCTGGTCTATCCGAGCGGAAGATGTCCGTCGGATTTCTGTTTTTGATACCCGTTGCCTGCGTAGAATTGCTCGCATTCGGTGGCAGCATCGTGTTACAAATATAGATGTCTGCAAGCGGGTGTTAGGACCAGGTGGCCACGGACTGAGAGAAATGCTGATGCTTGCGATGGTTGGGACATGTTCTAAGAATGCCTACTCACCGTTTACCGTACCGCGCCTTATTCGTAGAGCCTGGCAGATGCTGGGAGAAACGATCGGGTGGCCAGTCCATGACGTGGCGCGTTGGAATGAATAAACTCACCGTAGCGCTAGGCTCGGTTGGGCGTATTCATTTGCCTGGGTGGGGTCCAAAAGCTCCACCTAATAGTTGGCTGGAAACCTTACGCGATATGGCTACAAACCGAAGTCAGTGGCGCCAGTGTATTTTATTATGTGTGTGATAATTTTTATCCGGTATTATTTTATATAAAAAACCAAAAAATCGCATGCAGTGAAATTACAAAAACAAGCTGCTTTTTGCGCATTTGCTTTTGCATATTCCGCTTGCCTGCTTTTCCTTTTTTCACGCGCTTGCTTATCTGCTTTTCCTGCTTCATATTGCTTGACACTTTGTCTGGCTCCAGACTTGTGCTTCAGGATGATGATGATGATTTACTGACCAGGACGACAGAATCAAGCTGCGGATACACTTTCACGGGATGTTTTTGCGGAACCATTAATAAAACTGAGTCAGCTACACGAGAACTTATGCCACCCGGACGCCACTCACTTCATGCAATTAATTCGTGCGCGAAACTTGCTTTACTCCTTGGATGAGGTCCGTAAAATGACTGCTGATTGTTCTGTCTGTTGCGAAATCAAGCCTCAATACTTCAAACATACAGACGCCCACTTGATAAAGGCTACCCAACCTTTCGAAAGACTCGGCAGCGATTTTAAAGGGCTACTACTATCAACAAGCCAGACTCGTTACGTGCTAACAATTATCGATTAATATTTCCGCTTTCCGTTCGCTTTCCCTTGCCCTGATATGACATCACAAACTATCATCAACTGCCTTCGAATAGTTTTCACAACATTTCGTGTCCACTGAACTAAGACAATTCCTCTACAACAAAAGCATCGCCACTAGCCGTACAACGTCATATAATCCACAGTACAACGGTCCAGTTGACGGCTCAATGGCACTTTATGGAAGTATGAACGGATGTGCAGTCGTGCAGCACTTTCGTGCTACGCAGCTAACGTCGTGCTAAATTGGTTTGCTACCGGTAGTGTATGTATTTATGAAATAACAAGCCTGATCCGGGAAAAGTGTCGCACAGTCAAGGACTGCACTTGGGCTAAGATACTTTCATGTTGCCCAGGATTAAACAGTTAAGGGGAATGGAAATAGCAATAGCAGTTAGACTCCAGCGTGTACTCGCAAGCAGCTCACTACCGGTGGCACGGATGTGCAATTGTGCAGTATTTCCATACTGCGCGGGTAGCACTGTGGTACATTGATTTGCCACCGGTTGTGAGCTGCATGCGAATACATGCTGGAGTCTCACTGCCATTGCTATTTTGCTTTCCAATATCTGTCTAGGCCTGGGCAACCTGACAGTATCTTAGCTCACGTGCAGCCTGACTGTGCAGCACTTTGCCTGGATTAGGCTTGTGCTTTCATACATACATTCATACTTGATAGAAGTCGATTCTACTTACTCTGAAAGCCCGTGGTATCCTTACTCGCCAATAGGAGACGGTCCTTCTGGATGCGCTGCACTCAAATCGGTCGCTACTGTGCACCAATACAAACGCCATACAAAATGAACGCATATTGGCATACAATCGTCGGTCAGCGACAGGTTCTACTCTTCCTACGTGGCTAAATACACGGATGTGCAGTACTTTGTGCTGTGCGGCTAACATGTTGTTAAATGGATTGGCCAGAGGTAGTGAGCTGCATGCTGAAACAGGCTGGAGTCTCACTACTATTTCCTGTTCTGTTTTCTTCATTTAATTTGTCTAGGGGCAACTCGACAGTATCTTAGCCCCCGCGCAGTTTCAGAATGTGTGGCATTTTGCCTGAATCAGGATTGTGCTTACATACCATACCATAACTACACCCGGTATTGTGTTACTCAAGAAGCATTCCCGAGATTCCAAATATGAAAGATTTTTTGAGGAAGTTGAATTGTTAGAATGCAACCCGCAATATGCCCATGTCCGTTTACATAATGGTCTAGAAGATACAGTTTCAATCCTTCAACTGGCTCCAAAAGGTAACGATTGTTTGCAGGCCACTCGCCCTACAAATCTTGCGGAAAACAAGCCTGTTAATTCTGACGAATATTCTGAAATTCCTGAATTCGGTACTCATGATTGCGCAGTCTCTCGCTCCCAATTTTAATCCCCCTGACGCGACGGAATCAAAACTCGAGGGCATATACACAAACAAAGAGTACATTTTCACAATTCACGCAACAGACAAGCATGATATTGAACATTTTTGTTTAACAGCATACTCTCAGTAAAATTCGGTGGGGGAGAATGCTATGATTGAAGTTGGAGGCTACATGCTTTATTACGGTTTTTCATCCTTATTATAATACACACTATACACTCTTTTCCAGCTCATCTACTCCAATTGTGAATTGAATAAAACGTAGTTTACAGCCAACATTCTTTTCAATTTTTTGTTTGATAGATCAATCAGAACACCATCATTTACTGCATAGCAGCACATTCTGTTATAAGTTACATCATAACATGATTCCTTTAACTTTACAGATCCCCTCTTGTCGTGAGGCACAACAACGTGTTTCATTTTGTTGGATTCATTTAGGCATCGTAACTCGCATATAGCTAGTTGCGATAAGACTGCGAGATAAATTCAACTAAAATTTGCCTTGGGGGTTCACATGACTTTCTGGTCGCCCTTCGACACGCCAACATGATAAACACGCTTTGGTGGCGTATCTGGGGGCATTCCAACATTACGAAGCAGATTTCTTATACAACTCCGGTCGAGCGTTTTTGATTCGTATAAATAGGGTTCCTCCTGATTAAGCACCAGGATATTACGAGGTTTATCCCATATTCCCTGACAAGCTGATTTAGGCTGTTCCAGATACTTGGATAATTTCTCAAGGCTCGAAAAGACAGTAGCAAGTAAATTTGGATGAGAGTCAAATTTTCTATTGGTTATTTTTGTGTGCCTTGTTCCTACCTTTAAGAAGCTTCGAATGCTTAAAAGATGGGCTCTGTGAAATGACATCGGACTTAACCGCGTGATCATGTGCATTAGCTTTTTTATTACTTTAACGTGGCTTTGTAGGCCTGAGAGATTTGCTTACAGTAATTTAATCAGATTCTACCGTTTGTACAGTGGGGCTAGCAGTGGTATTTTCTCGCACTACTTCAGCAAAGTATCTATTTATAATAACCTTGTAAGCTTTGCTGTATTGCCGGGGACGAGCATTTTTCGAATTCCCAGAAAATGCTTTTTTAGCTGCCCACTGGCACTAAAATATATATTGTAGCCAACGTTAACATAAACCTTATAGTGCTCGGGATGCATCCGTGAGCACTTTAGATGTGCCCATCTCTTGCAGTATTACACTCGACGCCATTCAATACTTTACTGTGACAAGAAATTTTTAAGCACTTGTTGGCAAAAATAACATTGAAAACACTTGCTTGTAAAACGGCTGAACGACACATTACCAATCTATAGATGGTTCACCCACCAAGCAATCATGAATAGCAGGATCAAAAATAACACAACGACCTGGCAAGAAAACAAACAAAATTATAAAAACAATAAAGTGACGAAGTACAATAATGTTGAATTTCCCACATTTATTTGGCGGTGATCTTAGTGCATTTCAAGCCCAAATTTAAGTTCGGTTCAGTTCAGTTGCACAGGACAGTAAGTGGCTAAACAGCCAATCGAGCGTTTTAATTCAACTCCCATTTTTTCAGTCAAAAAGAACTATTTAAAGAGAAACATGCGTGCAGAATTTATTTGACGGTATGTTATTGAGCACACGTGAATATTTGTA
>JACCGJ010000414.1:0-19183 GCA_013407085.1 Atriophallophorus winterbourni | reverse complement strand
TTACACAATCATTTAAAAATGAAAAAGTGCCACCCTTTTTGGGTGTGGGCGTGATACTACCCGGTTGCCCAGGCCGAAGTAGAGGAGTTGATCTTGAGGACTCCCACCTCAAGCCTTTGGCCCGAAAGCCTAACCCGCAAGGCAGCGGAGCGAGATGAAGGATCGCACCAATCAGATATAGATGAATTATACCTGGGTATATGATTGGCATGCCAACAACGGGTGGACTGAAGAACGGGGCAGGAACGGAACCAAATGGATTCGGACCAGAAGAAGATTGCGATGTGATTGGAGGGTTCGCGGTGGGAGGCCAGCCCATGTACGGAGGAAAATAACCAGGAGGCTGATTGTATACAGAGAAAAAGGTGTTAAAAGATACATTTACATAAAAAATCCGTATTTGAATGCGTTCACACCACACATCCACATGGCCAGTTTTGTATTGTTGGCACTCATCAGGTAGGGACAGTAAGATCAGGATCCACATGCTTTTAAATAGTGGAGAAATGGTAAATAAGGTGTGAACATGTAAACCATTGTTAAATAAAGCTGGTACGACCAACTTGATTCATACCTGATGAGTACAAAAAGCACAAAACTGGTCGTGGGGAAACGTGATATAATGGGGAATGTTTAAGGTCCCTAGTAAGTTTATCATTCATAAAACAGCAAACAGTGCAAGGAGCGCTCGTTTGTACTCCATGAGTACATAACATGAAAAAATTAACAACTCAAGCTTGATCGCAAACATTTCGAACTATGTAGGTTTGTGCAAGCATGCAAATAATGAAAAAGCGATGAACTAGAGGGTCGATTGATTTGATCACTTTATGTGAATGAATGAATGAAAGCACAAGCCTGATCCAGGCAAAGTGCCGTGCAGTTACAGACTACACGTGGGCTAAGATACGGTCAGGTTGCTCATGCCTAGACATAATACATGATTGGTGACTATCGTAAAGGCAGGGCGGCTATTCGAAACACCGTCTTCAACTGCTTCATTGCTCGTCGAAACTGATCCTACTAGCTCGGCCTGATACACAAAACCGGGGTGAAGCATACAAAACGAAAACGAAGATATTCCGCAACACAGTGTATGAGAAGAAAATACTCATTAATCATTAAAAAGCAACCTACTGTCCAATAAGGCCTTGAAGCAGAGCTTGTACTTGCTGTCGAAGAAGCGGAGCTGACCGCGGGCCCTGAACTTTGCTCATTTTGAACAACAGGATTTTGACGTTGATTTTGCATTTCTTGCTGGCGCGCTTGTTGAATGATGTCCATCCGACAAGTAGGGCAAGTTTGTTGTCGTTGAAGCCATGAACGAAGACAAGTGGCATGGAAAATATGGGAGCAGGGAAGCTTCTTGAGCAAGTTCTGCTGAGAGGGTGTACCTGATTCGGGAAGCTGCATTTCTTCACGACAAATAATGCACACAGTATCCGAAGAAGCCTGCAAATCTGCACCGGTAGCATTATTAAACACGGTATTCATGTATCTGATAGCCCGACGAGAAAGAAGTACATCCTAAGAATGAAGAAAAGAAAAATCAATAAACATAAAGAAACGGGGACCCGAGAGAGAGCGAAAAACGAGTTGTCAATAGTTACCTGAATAGATTTCTTCAAAGAGCGAATGCTCAAGTAAATTGGCCTGACGACGAACAAAGGAAAAGGATGCAACTTCCACATGACCATTGCAAACTCAGTATAAAGGCTGAGCCGCACAATGCCAATGATGATATCGATGTAGAGTAGATACATGGTTTTCTTGTCCCATGGATGCTCTCGCATTGAATCGATCGAGTGTAAGAAATAGCGTAGGGTGATTGAAACCAGGTTGAACAACAAATTGTAGTACTGAAAAATAGAGAAATTAAAGTTAATTGAATGAAAACAAATGATTCAAAAGGTACGGTACTTTGCAGTCAAGCTAACTGGAGAAACACAAACCACGCCGAATGCAGTTACAAATCACAGACTGACTGAGGCGTTGCAAAAAGCAGGCTACTGTGCATTCTTGAACGGGAAGCCAAATGAAGATTATATTAAGTAGGCTTCAACATAACCGACCCTGCTATATGGAATAATAGTCTCAGATTAAATCGAAAGCGGGGAACAAGGAAGGAACAATTATAAACTACAGAGGGATTGAGGTAGTGATAGGTCCTACAGGTAGCTATGAAAGAAAAATTGCAGAGACTCCATCGTATTTTCGCGGGCTGCAGAGCACCGTTGGTAAATAAATTATAATTGACGAACTCGGTTATTAATAAGGAGAATTCAAACTGATTATAAAGTTGTGCTGATTTCAAGATCAAGATGAAATTAAATAATTTTTACTGGGAATTTATGGTGAATCGGTAACGAGGAAAGGAGCGTGCACTTCCCCGAAGGCGAAGTATACTGACGACCACTTTATTCAGCGTTTAAGCACTTCATCCCCGTTTGTTTGCGTTTACTCTTCTATAGATTGCGTGAGTTTCCAAGTCCCGCCCTTCCACATCTTTTATGATTTAATTTTGTCATGGTTGTATGGCATTTAAAAGTTCAGGACATGCTACCGATGTAATGCTGTTGATCTCTCGCTTGAAGGTTACAGTCGTACGACTGTGTCACCGAGATCCTGTTTTACAGATAGCACCAATCAAAAACACGTGTCAAACACCACAAAACCGAATATTACTCATACATTATCAGGAAAGTTGACAATACAGCATTACATTCCTTCGATCTTATAAGAAGTTTGTTGAAGTGTTCGTCATCAGAAACGTTAAGGAGAATCAACGGAAGCCAAGTTAACGAAACGTACCTCAACACCAAGAGCAATGTGCACAGGACGTTTGTGATTCATGTAATTATTATAAATGAAGTAAATATCCACGATAGCCAACAGGAAAATCAAAGCTAAATTAATGTTATGTACAAAGGAACACCTTACACAACACCCGAAGGTGAAACAAAAATCCAATCGCAGGAGTTCGTTCAAGCTGAAGAAATATTAGAACAACCTGAACGTACGTAATCAACTCGTTCTTCAATTAGCCAGTGAAAAATCCGCACAAGCAAAAGTATGGAGAACATGAACAGAAAGTCCATCCCCAACTCATCTTGGAAAAACGCGAACACGAGGCACATATCGAAAAACGCGTACCATGATTGTGAAACCAAATTCTACAAAATCAGACAATCAATCTAACACGGCTCACATCAACTTCAATTTGTTGCAATTGACCGAAAAATAGTTTTATAAAAAGTCTTGCAAACAAAAACAAGAGGACCGCGCATTGAAAAAGCAATATCTGGAAAACAAATGTTAACAAAATGTTGCGTTACCACGAAACAGGTTTGATTATTGGTGAGAAATACGATTGTAGGATAGAATTGCTTCTTTTTGTTGTACACCAACCAACTGACAGCGGCGGTCAACAAAAAACTCGAAAAAACAATCATGGAAGTTCTCGTTTGCATGATACGAATTACAGATCTGAAAGAGAGGATTGCGTTTATTAAAAGCGGAAATTTGGTCAGAAAACAGGGAGTTCAAGTTTTAGAAGAAAAATTATAATGTAAAATGCTAGAACATGCACGAAAAATGGAGCTATTATGCAAACTGTATTGATGGAAATTTAGGAGGCATAAGAATGGGGGAAATTCAATCACACCGTGAATGGTTAGATAGCAAATCGACAGGCCATTGCCACACTGTTATATCATGTTGAGAGACAGCAATTGCAAGCTATCAATCGTATACTGTCCATAAACCTACAACAAGGAAAACAGAACAAAGACAACGTGGAACATTTGGGTACAGTCCACGGTTTATTGTCTAATCTGTGCTTATGTCAACATGACCTATTTTATAGTGAAATATGCATAAATTCTAATGGTATAACGGTAAATCATATCGCTAACATTATAAATCGCGATCGCTGGAAGTCTTCAGTCTAGCACGGATGTGCACTCGTGCAGTACCTCTGTGTTGTGCGGCTAACACCGTGTTAAAGTGTTTGACTAACGTTAGTGAGCTGCGCTAAAATACGCTGGAGTCTCACTGCCACTTATATTTTCTATTTCCTTTCTCATATCTGTCTAGGTCTGGGAAACCTTATGGCAGCCAAAGTTACACCCACATCTCTCTTCAAAATCTTATCTGCTGACTGCAAGCCTATAGTCACTAAATCCAGACGCCACACTTTGTCGATGAGATGATCAGATAGAAGATTGAAAAATTGTTGAAAGAAGGTATAATTGAGTCAACTTATTCTCCCTGGCGGGCTCAGGTTTTAATCACTACCATGTTCACGCACCTTGATGCTTACCCTTTGACAAAGATCTATCAATTTGTTGAAAATGTCGCTGTTTACAATGTTTTCAGTACTCTAAATTTGCGAAGCATATATCACCAAATACCTCTCCGTGACGAGGATGAATCATTCACCGCATTCGAAGCTGCCGGCAGACTATATCAATGCTGTCGAATTCCATTTAGTGACGAACGGAGTCACGTGTTTCCAGCGGATCATCAACGAACTAATAGAAGAAAAACTATCTGGAACGTTCGCGTACATTGACAATGACATCTGAGGTCCAGATGAAGCCGATCACGACAGAAACTTATCCAACTTTTTTAAAACTGCAGAAACGTACGGACCAAAGTTCAATGATACGAAGAGTATATTTGCCGTCAGTTTTATCAAAATACTCGGTTACGAAGTGTCGAAAGGTATGATCAAACCGGACCAAGACCGCCTGGCCCCTCTAAGAGTATTACCACCACCAATCGATCTTAAATCTAAAAACGAGCAGTTGGTATGTCTGCCTGTTACACCCATTGGATACCCCGGGTTTCAGACACCATATATCCACTAATCCCTAACCAAGTTTTCCTTCTTCCTGAATCTGCGCTCGCTGCATTCAAACAATTAAGAAGCCGTCTCGAGGATGCCTTGCTAATCACAATCGATCATGCGGTTCCATTGACACTAGAAACGGATGCATCTGACGTCGCGATCGCCCCAACGCTTTATCAGAGTGGTAGACCGGTAGCTTTCTTCTTATAAACGTTGAATACCAGTGAGAAACACCACTCGGCTATCGAAAAAGAGGCGTGTGCGATCGTTGAGGCTGTCCGGAAATGGAGGCATTATCTTATAAACCACCCATTCAGACTAGTGACAGACCAGTGTTCCGTCTCCTTCATGTATGACAATAGACAGCGTAGTAAAATTAAAAAAATGACAAGATTCCACGTTGGCGTTTAGAGCTGTCACAATACCAATATGAAGTGATTTAACTTCACGATCGACGATGTCCTGAGAATAGCTTTAGCTGTTCTGGTGGGCGCAGGTGTTGAACTTCTGCCGGGTGAGAGAGCTACCGATCTAGAGTATGCGGAAGACATCGTAATTCTGGGAGATGACCCGATATAATGCAACAAGCCCTGGACCGCCTGGCACTTGAAGCTTCAAGGTATGGCATATGCTTTGCGCCTAATAAGTGTAAAACACTTACCCAGGATTGGAGCGGCTCCCTTCCAAACCTAACTGTGTGTGACGTCAATCTTGAATTGGTCGACAGCTTTGTTTACCTTGGCAGTTGTATCTCTGCTAGCGGTTGTGTCGAGGACGAGATCTCACATCGTGTTCGCAAAGCGGGTGCAGCGTTTGCTAAACTTCGCCACTTGTGGCGTCAAAGTGATGTTTCACTCCATACTAAAGGCCGAGTGTACAACGCAGTGGTGCGTGCTACACTCCTTTATGGCTGCGAAACCTGGTCTATCCGAGCGGAAGATGTCCGTCGGATTTCTGTTTTTGATACCCGTTGCCTGCGTAGAATTGCTCGCATTCGGTGGCAGCATCGTGTTACAAATATAGATGTCTGCAAGCGGGTGTTAGGACCAGGTGGCCACGGACTGAGAGAAATGCTGATGCTTGCGATGGTTGGGACATGTTCTAAGAATGCCTACTCACCGTTTACCGTACCGCGCCTTATTCGTAGAGCCTGGCAGATGCTGGGAGAAACGATCGGGTGGCCAGTCCATGACGTGGCGCGTTGGAATGAATAAACTCACCGTAGCGCTAGGCTCGGTTGGGCGTATTCATTTGCCTGGGTGGGGTCCAAAAGCTCCACCTAATAGTTGGCTGGAAACCTTACGCGATATGGCTACAAACCGAAGTCAGTGGCGCCAGTGTATTTTATTATGTGTGTGATAATTTTTATCCGGTATTATTTTATATAAAAAACCAAAAAATCGCATGCAGTGAAATTACAAAAACAAGCTGCTTTTTGCGCATTTGCTTTTGCATATTCCGCTTGCCTGCTTTTCCTTTTTTCACGCGCTTGCTTATCTGCTTTTCCTGCTTCATATTGCTTGACACTTTGTCTGGCTCCAGACTTGTGCTTCAGGATGATGATGATGATTTACTGACCAGGACGACAGAATCAAGCTGCGGATACACTTTCACGGGATGTTTTTGCGGAACCATTAATAAAACTGAGTCAGCTACACGAGAACTTATGCCACCCGGACGCCACTCACTTCATGCAATTAATTCGTGCGCGAAACTTGCTTTACTCCTTGGATGAGGTCCGTAAAATGACTGCTGATTGTTCTGTCTGTTGCGAAATCAAGCCTCAATACTTCAAACATACAGACGCCCACTTGATAAAGGCTACCCAACCTTTCGAAAGACTCGGCAGCGATTTTAAAGGGCTACTACTATCAACAAGCCAGACTCGTTACGTGCTAACAATTATCGATTAATATTTCCGCTTTCCGTTCGCTTTCCCTTGCCCTGATATGACATCACAAACTATCATCAACTGCCTTCGAATAGTTTTCACAACATTTCGTGTCCACTGAACTAAGACAATTCCTCTACAACAAAAGCATCGCCACTAGCCGTACAACGTCATATAATCCACAGTACAACGGTCCAGTTGACGGCTCAATGGCACTTTATGGAAGTATGAACGGATGTGCAGTCGTGCAGCACTTTCGTGCTACGCAGCTAACGTCGTGCTAAATTGGTTTGCTACCGGTAGTGTATGTATTTATGAAATAACAAGCCTGATCCGGGAAAAGTGTCGCACAGTCAAGGACTGCACTTGGGCTAAGATACTTTCATGTTGCCCAGGATTAAACAGTTAAGGGGAATGGAAATAGCAATAGCAGTTAGACTCCAGCGTGTACTCGCAAGCAGCTCACTACCGGTGGCACGGATGTGCAATTGTGCAGTATTTCCATACTGCGCGGGTAGCACTGTGGTACATTGATTTGCCACCGGTTGTGAGCTGCATGCGAATACATGCTGGAGTCTCACTGCCATTGCTATTTTGCTTTCCAATATCTGTCTAGGCCTGGGCAACCTGACAGTATCTTAGCTCACGTGCAGCCTGACTGTGCAGCACTTTGCCTGGATTAGGCTTGTGCTTTCATACATACATTCATACTTGATAGAAGTCGATTCTACTTACTCTGAAAGCCCGTGGTATCCTTACTCGCCAATAGGAGACGGTCCTTCTGGATGCGCTGCACTCAAATCGGTCGCTACTGTGCACCAATACAAACGCCATACAAAATGAACGCATATTGGCATACAATCGTCGGTCAGCGACAGGTTCTACTCTTCCTACGTGGCTAAATACACGGATGTGCAGTACTTTGTGCTGTGCGGCTAACATGTTGTTAAATGGATTGGCCAGAGGTAGTGAGCTGCATGCTGAAACAGGCTGGAGTCTCACTACTATTTCCTGTTCTGTTTTCTTCATTTAATTTGTCTAGGGGCAACTCGACAGTATCTTAGCCCCCGCGCAGTTTCAGAATGTGTGGCATTTTGCCTGAATCAGGATTGTGCTTACATACCATACCATAACTACACCCGGTATTGTGTTACTCAAGAAGCATTCCCGAGATTCCAAATATGAAAGATTTTTTGAGGAAGTTGAATTGTTAGAATGCAACCCGCAATATGCCCATGTCCGTTTACATAATGGTCTAGAAGATACAGTTTCAATCCTTCAACTGGCTCCAAAAGGTAACGATTGTTTGCAGGCCACTCGCCCTACAAATCTTGCGGAAAACAAGCCTGTTAATTCTGACGAATATTCTGAAATTCCTGAATTCGGTACTCATGATTGCGCAGTCTCTCGCTCCCAATTTTAATCCCCCTGACGCGACGGAATCAAAACTCGAGGGCATATACACAAACAAAGAGTACATTTTCACAATTCACGCAACAGACAAGCATGATATTGAACATTTTTGTTTAACAGCATACTCTCAGTAAAATTCGGTGGGGGAGAATGCTATGATTGAAGTTGGAGGCTACATGCTTTATTACGGTTTTTCATCCTTATTATAATACACACTATACACTCTTTTCCAGCTCATCTACTCCAATTGTGAATTGAATAAAACGTAGTTTACAGCCAACATTCTTTTCAATTTTTTGTTTGATAGATCAATCAGAACACCATCATTTACTGCATAGCAGCACATTCTGTTATAAGTTACATCATAACATGATTCCTTTAACTTTACAGATCCCCTCTTGTCGTGAGGCACAACAACGTGTTTCATTTTGTTGGATTCATTTAGGCATCGTAACTCGCATATAGCTAGTTGCGATAAGACTGCGAGATAAATTCAACTGAAATTTGCCTTGGGGGTTCACGTGACTTTCTGGTCGCCCTTCGACACGCCAACATGATAAACACGCTTTAGTGGCGTATCTGGGGGCATTCCAACATTACGAAGCAGATTTCTTATACAACTCCGGTCGAGCGTTTTTGATTCGTATAAATAAGGTTCCTCCTGTTTAAGCACCAGGATATTACGAGGTTTATCCCATATTCCCTGACAAGCTGATTTAGGCTGTTCCAGATACTTGGATAACTTCTCAAGACTCGAACAGACAGTAGCAAGTAAATTTGGATGAGTCAAATTTTCTATTGGTTATTTTTGTACCTTGTTCCTACCTTTAAGAAGCTTCGAATGCTTAAAAGATGGGCTCTGTGAAATGACATCGGACTTATCCGCGTGATCATGTGCATTAGCATTTTTATTACTTTAACGTGGCTTTGTAGGCCTGAGAGATTTGCTTACAGCAATTTAATCAGATTCTACCGTTTGTACAGCGGGGCTAGCAGTGGTATTTTCTCGCACTACTTCAGCAAAGTATCTATTTATACTAACCTTAGAAGCTTTGCTGTATTGCCGGGGACGAGCATTTTTCGAATTCTCAGAAAATGCTTTTGTGGTGACGGTTCAAATATTTATTCAATATTAATCAATTAATTACAATACACTCCTTGTCCACGCACGGTTTTCGCTCTTCTGTGATTGTCTGGGAGTCAAAATTGTATGTGGATATAACTGGAATACACGCAGCCTCAGAATTTATTCCTCGCTATCCACTACAAATTGGTGAGCCCGAACACACATTCAATTCGATTAACGCAATGAACCATAGTACAAATAACGAAGACAAGATGGAAGATGATTTTATCTATCAATTCACATTACCCGTCTTCGATAAGACAGATCCACGTCTATGGTTTGCACAAATCGAAGCTATATTCGAGTTATACCGTGTTCGAACGCAACGTACACGTTCCAACCGCGTTGTTGGAATTCTCCCAACCTCCATTGCCAGAGAAGTTGCTGATTTAATTTATGATCAACCTGCCACAGATCCTTATGATAAGCTCAAATCTGCGATCATCTCTCGAATTGGTTCGAATGAATGAATGAAAGCACAAGCCTGATCCAGGCAAAGTGCCGCACAGTCAGAGACTGCACGTGGGCTAAGATACTGTCAGGTTGCCCAGGCCTAGACAGAATTGGTTCGACCGATGAGCAAAACTTGCGAAAACTCCTATCCAGCTCTGAGCTAGAAGATCGTACACCTTCACAACACTTACGCCACTTGTTACAGTTACAGGGCACACAGAAGGTTGACGAACGAATAATACGACATATCTGGTTCCAGAGTTTGCCAGACGATTTGCGAAAAGTTCTGGTTATCATGAAAAACGACAGTAACCTAGATAAGCTTGCTCAAGTTGCAGATGAAGTCTACAACATCTCTCGTAACACATCAATCTGCACGGTCAGCCAACCAATTTCCACTCCTTGCACTTCCTGCGCAGATTTGAACAAGGATATATCTGATTTGAAATCCCAAATCAGCAATTTGACTTCGCAAATACAGCACTTAAACAGAAGTCGAAGCCGTCCTCGTAGTGGAGGGAACCACATGCAGCTTCAAAACGCAAAACCAAAATCAGAGAAGCCGCGAAGCCAGGCAGTAGAAGCTTCAGCTCTGTCTGGCAATAACACCAGCCGCTTATTCTACGTCACTGATGGTTCAACGAAAATGCGCTTTCTGATCGACACGGGAGCCGAACTGAGCGTCATCCCACCCACAAACTCAGAACGCAAAAACCACTCTTCATTGACTCTACAAGCGGCGAACGGTACTCGAATAAGCACATACGGTCAACGATCACTTGCCATCGACCTCGGTCTGCGACGTAACTTTCGATGGATTTTCACTGTTGCCGACGTCAAAACCCCTATCCTGGGAGCCGATTTCCTCTCACACTTTAATCTTTCAGTCAACATGAGTACACGAAAGCTCATTGACAATGTCACAAAGATTAACGTCATCGGCCATTTGTCTAATTCACCCATACAAACTATTCGAGTCCCAATCCCAGATACTGCACCAAATTACGTTCCCCTCATGAAAGAATTTTCGGATATCTTCAAACCATGTACACACGACACCCCTGTGAAACATGACATCAAACACCATATTTCAACCCGTGGACCCCCGGTTTTCAGTAGACCACGCAGACCGGCGCCTAACAAACTTGAAGCTGCCAAACGAGAATTTGAGCATATGATGGAACTCGGAATAATCCGTCCATCGAATTCACCTTGGGCCACTCCTCTTCACATGGTCGAAAAGAACAAACCGGACGCTTGGCGTCCATGTGGCGATTATCGTGCTTTAAATCGTGTAACGATCCCAGATCGATATCCGATTCCGCACATACATGACTTTGCACTGTCTCTTCACGGAAAATCTGTGTTCTCGAAGTTGGATTTAGTGCGGGCATATAATCAAATTCCTGTAGCTGACGAAGATATTCCCAAAACTGCCATCACCACTCCATTTGGTCTGTTCGAATTTCTCAGGATGCCATTCGGTCTACGCAATGCTGCACAGACCTTCCAGAGATTCATGGACCAAGTTTTCCTCGGTCTATCTTTCGTCTACGTGTACATTGATGATGTCCTAGTCGCAAGTACAAATCCCACTGAAAATCTTGAACACCTTCGTGAAGTATTTCAACGTCTATCCCACTACGGCATTGTGATTAATCCCGATAAGTGCCTGTTTGGTGTGAGTTCTATCGAGATCCTCGGACACCGAATTGATAGTTCCGGTATAAAACCGTTACCTCAAAAACTATCATGCTGAGACTGGACCTGACGGGTGCAGCGGCTTGCGTGCCTCGATGATCCATTGAGCTATACTGGGTGATGTCTTCGTGGCATCTTCAGAGTTACTCATACCAGGTTGGTCAATGGTGAGAAGTCAGACAAACACAGTCTCCTTGTCCCTCGCGGACATTGTATACCAGAAGAGGCGTATGAATCCACAAGGATCACCGGCTCGACTGGTTGGGATGATGTCGGGAGTCCCTGCTTGGTCTCTACCTCGCGAATGGCTTGTGAACTGCACCTACAGTATCCGGCCCCGATCGGTGCGATCCTAAGCTCGCTCTCGCTGCCTTGCGGTTAGCTTTCGGTCCAAAGCTTGGGTGGGAGCCTTAAGATCACTCCTCTACTCGGCCTGGCACCGGGTAGTATCACGCCCACACCCAAATTGATTGGTGTGGCACTTTGGTCATTTTTAAATGATGGTGTAAAAATATAAAATAATCATATATCAGCTATCCAAGATTATCCATGTCCCAGCTCCATCCGTCAAGTCAGACGTTTTTTGGGTTTGGTCAACTATTATAGACGCTTTATTCCGCAATGTGCTATGATTACACAACCATTGACTGACTTGTTACGTGGTAAGAAACGTGAATTTAAAATGAATGACGAAGCCATCAAATCATTCGAACAACTCAAAGCTGCACTAAACAAAGTCACTTCACTGACACGAACCCCAATGCTCGACTGTCTCTCGCTACAGACGCATCACAAGAAGCAGTCGGCGCGGTCCTTCAACAAGAAGAAGACAATATCACCAAGCCACTCGCTTTCTTTTCTCGTCGTCTTCAACCAGCTCAAACTCGATACAGTACGTTCGGCCGTGAGTTACTGGCTATCTATTATGCGATACGACATTTCAGACATTTGCTTGAAGGACGTGATTTCACAGTATGGACCGATCACAAGCCCTTAACGTTAGCTCTTTCTGCACAATCGGATCGATATTCGCCTCGAGAAATACGTCACTTGGATTATATTTCGCAATTCACGAGTGACATTCGATATCTTTCCGGCTTGTCAAACACAGCTGCGGATACATTCTCTCGGATTCAGTTAAGTGCTATCGGCCTGCCTGGAATCGACTTTGAGCAATTAGCACGTTCGCAGCAAAATGACCCTGTAATAAATCGGTATATTACTTCACAATCGGGTAAAATCCGCCGTATCCCGATACCTAATTCCAATTCTTATCTGGTTTGTGACATGTCTACCGGTAAAGCCCGTCCAATTGTCCCATCAGATTTGAGACGTACCGTATTCGAGCATTTACATGGTTTATCAAATCCCGGAATAAAAGCTACTCGAAAGCTGATTAGCTCTCGTTATCTTTGGTCTAATATGCATAAAGACATTCAACTTTGGACCAAGAGTTGCCTCCAATGTCAAGAAAGCAAAGTCCAACGTCATACCATAAGTTCCCCTGGTGTATTTCTACCTGTTACGGAGCGCTTTCAGCACGTTCACTTGGATCTCGTTGGCCCATTAGCGGTCTCTAATGGTTGCTCCTATATATTGACCTGCGTCGACCGTTTTACCCGTTGGCCATTGGCTGTAGCCATACAGGATATCAGTGCAGAAACGGTTGCGAAAACTTTCGTTCAACACTGGATCAGCAACTTTGGTGTACCGAACACTATTACCACTGACAGAGGTTCTCAATTCCAGTCAACGCTTTTTCGGGAATTGAATAGAACACTCGGTACAAAGCACATACAGACTACAGCCTATCATCCTTCTTCAAATGGCTTAGTCGAAAGATTTCACCGGCAACTAAAAGCCGCAATCATGAGTCACGGGAATTCAGAACGTTGGTCCGAGTCATTGCCTTTGGTGCTTCTTGGTATCCGTACAACCGTGAAAGAAGACCTGGGTTGCTCAGCTGCTGAGATGGTGTACGGGAGTACACTTAACCTTCCTGGCGAATTCCTGACATCTTCCGATTCACCAAATGATCTAAAAGCTCCACAATATGTCAGTCGCCTTCGCAGCTTCATGAAATCATTACGAGCTATCCCTACTCGCCAACAAGCCCAACCGTTCTATATCCCGGCAGACTTGTCTACCTGCGACTTTGTGTTTGTGCGTGCCGATCATGTACGTCGACCACTTCAACCACCGTATACTGGTCCGTACAAGGTGCTCAGCAGGCATCCAAATATTTCGTAATTGATCGGAATGGATCAAGAGAAACTGTCAGTATCGAACGTCTGAAAGTCGCTTACGTAGAACCAACATCGGAAGCGAAAGCAAATACCCGAAACATTACTCCACAGGCGTCTACTACTGACCAACACGTCCCTTCGTCTGATTCACCAGAAACCAACCTTACCCCCGATAAACCCCCATTCCGTTCGTGTCTCAAACCATCCGATAGACAAACACATTCAGGCCGCAAGGTACATTTTCCCCAAAAGTTTGACGGTTTTATAACCTGATGTTTTTTTCGAGCGTCTTTTTCTAGTTCGACGCTCTAGGACGGGAATCTGTGGTGACGGTTCAAATATTTAATCAATATTAATCAATTAATTACAATACACTCCTTGTCCACGCACGGTTTTCGGTCTTCTGTGGTTGTCTGGGAGTCAAAATTGTATGTGGATATAACTGGAATACACGCAGCCTCGGAATTTATTCCTCGCTATCCACTACACTTTTTTAGCTGCCCACTGGCACTCACCAAAATATATATTGTAGCCAACGTTAACATAAACCTTATAGTGCTCGGGATGTATCCGTGAGCACTTTAGATGTGCCCATCTCTTGCAGTATTACACTCGACGCCATTCAATACTTTACTGTGACAAGAAATTTTTAAGCACTTGTTGGCAAAAATAACATTGAAAACACTTGCTTGTAAAACGGCTGAACGACACATTACCAATCTATAGATGGTTCACCCACCAAGCAATCATGAATAGCAGGATCAAAAATAACACAACGACCTGGCAAGAAAACAAACAAAATTATAAAAACAATAAAGTGACGAAGTACAATAATGTTGAATTTCCCACATTTATTTGGCGGTGATCTTAGTGCATTTCAAGCCAAAATTTAAGTTCAGTTCAGTTCAGTTGCACAGGACAGTAAGTGGCTAACCAGCCAATCGAGCGTTTTAATTCAACTCCCATTTTTTCAGTCAAAAAGAACTATTTAAAGAGAAACATGCGTGCAGAATTTATTTGACGGTATGTTATTGAGCACACGTGAATATTTGTATTAAATTGATGAATTCTGCATCCATATCGGTAGATGCGTTCAATAGAGATTTGGATGCCTCATGACATGAGCTTTCCTCGACCTCTTTCCATGATTATGCAGGTTGTGTAACAATAGAAATAGCAAAAAATGTTTTTGTTTTTATTTTATATGGTTTTTACTACGATTAAAAGAAACAAGGAAACTACACAAAAGTCCTATTATATAGTGTCTCGTTTTAGATTTCATGCATTAAGTGTACGCACAAATTTTCCTTATCTAACCTCTCACTGGCTTGGTGAACAGAGACATTTTTCCGTTTTTCCCAGTCGCATCTACAAATACCTGGGACCGAAGTATTGCAAGCGAAACTCCTGACGCAGCATCGCATACGACGATGACACCAAAGAACAAAGAACCATCTTTGGCCGTGGTGAGCGCTCATTTAAAGCTTTACACCGAGAGATTTGGAACGCTTGATAAGCTAATCAGCCATTTACAGTCCTGTGCCATACTGAACCAAACTAAACTAAACTGAAATGACCTGAACTGCACTGATACTTGTAATTCAGTTCAGTTTGCACAAAATAATTGGCTTAGGAGCCAATTGAGAATCCACAATTTCTTTCAGTGGAAAGCTGCAGTGAAGCACCTAACACTGCCAAATGTTTTTTTCTTTGTATGCGTTTGAATTCTTCGACGATTACGACGCCAAGAGATTATCCGCATTGTATTTAAGGAGCACGCTGTTATGACGATGCTAGCAAAAGTATAAGCTGGAGTTAAATCGTGTGGAAAAACTGAAACTCTAACTTTTATTTCCTTTACGGGATGACGTTTAAATGTTGATAAACATAAGTTGGTATTGAAATTAGGGAAAGCATTCAAGAAATAACTTACCACAGTAGCTATCCAATCCCTGCTCAAAACTAGAGATGCAACTGCCGCATATAAGTTGTTTTGAAATACTGATCAGGAATTAAACCATCATCAGGCAGAAAAAATGTTCCCTGGTGTCTAACCGACATCGCTCCTTAGCAACTCTATGTGAATAATCCGGTTGTCCTGCTCGGAACTTAAGATGAAGAAATCGTTCAATAGAACGCCACTTAAACCGTTCGAGATCTTATAGATTTCAAATTAAGTCACCTCTTCAACGGCGGAGCCTAAGGAAGAAAACATTAAAAGACTTCGGCGTGTAGCGTAACGCATCCGTCCCCGAAACTTTATCATGCGAGTTGCGAAACGCTTGACGCTTTCAAGTCGTACGATGTCCTTCTTGTAGTCAAGACACTTCGCCCGAAAACAATATTTGAGTTACGACTTAAAAAATATCTTGCTGGCACGCTGCGCTGCAGCTGCACTTCGGACATATCATTTGAAGTCAACTCTAAATAGTACACACTGTACAGCATTAACACTAAAGGAATTTCCAGAAAAGAGACCGCAATCTTATCAACCAGTGCTAACAAGTGTTTGCACTTAATAAGGTTCAGTGGGAGATCTCACTGTTCTGACCGGTTCATAAGCCCTTTGAGGTCGTGCATCAAGGTATCTTCATTCGTTGATCCGATGAACTTCTCATCATCCGCGAAAAGAAAGCATGGGCACTTCAAGGCCGACTACAATTCATCAAAGATAATGAAAAATAAAAGAGAACAGAGTACCGAACACTGATGGTTTGACTAGACAAAGTTGATTTTACTCGAAATCTTAATTTCCTACCTGCAGGGAATTCTTTTATCCAAACAAGTACACTACCCAATATGCCTTTTTCAGCTAGCTTCATCTCTAGAAGGCGGTGACTCACCGAGTCAAAATGCGTTGATAAAATTAAGTAGAAGGCATCAACTAGCTTTAGTTCATCCAGCATTTTAATGGTTGTTTTGAGAAACATGGGAAGGTTAGCCAGGCAGCGTCTACTCCTAAAAAATCCATGTTAAATAGCACTCAATAGACTATGCCGACAAAGATGATGACAGATTTTGTGACGCAATAGTTATTCTAATACTTTCGAGAAGATGCTAGTCGAGATGACAGGTCAATATTTACCAAGATTTGACCAGCAACCACCCTTGTGTATTGGCACTACCTTGGCATCTTCCCACTAACTTGGCACCACTCCCATTTGCTTTTATGAATTAAAGAGCTTGCACAACCGTCCCTAAGCACCTAAGCAAGATTCTTTAGCCTAAGTGATTGGATACCGACCGGTCCCACAGCTTTCATGACGCGAATATGGTCAAGTGCGTCATACACCTCAGACTCATTGGAGGATCACTCATTTAGTGCAGATGCAGTAGGTGGCAGGTTGAGCACGACAGACTGTGAATTTAAAATCTTATCCCGTCGTTGAACGTTGCTGGAAAACTATAAGAATGCAGTCGCCTTAGGAATGCAGGTATCACCTACTTTACCTACCTTCAGTTTCGAATCTCCAATGCATTTCTTGGTTTTTCTTTTTGAATTGATTAGCTATAAAATAATTTCGGATTGGATTTTGCATCTAAAACTAAAGATAACTCAAAATCCATTTCAGCTCAGTTCAGGTTTCAAAGAACGAACTTAGGCTGCTTCGTGAATCTCGCGTGCAGATTTATTTCGCTGTGTACCACAAAAGAGCATCCACCACGCCAAATTATATCTTCAATAATTTTTATTTTTATGAGATTAATCTGGAATGTAGCAGAAAAACTGTTTTTAGTATCATGGAAAAAACAGAATCTGGTGCTTTCTTAAAATTCGCTATCGAGTTGAGACATACAACCTCCTTAAATAGACAAATTCAGATTTTTTAAACTTCACAAAAGATTATCTACGAACATTATACCTATCACGTCACCTAGCAAGATGTAATGGGTGGTCTCGTATGCCCACCATTGACGCAAGAGAATACACATCACTTAAATACTTAGCTCGGAAAGATTTCATATTAATGCATCTTTAGGCACATTATAGCCCCATTTTAATTTAAACGTAGTTATCCTTATTGTCTTTATCTAGGTTTCGATCGTTAACAAATTCATCTGAAAAAATTTCTTAACTTCAAAAAATTAATTTTTATGATTATCTATTTATGACTCTTTCGTAGTGTCATGTTGCCTATGGTCTAGGCATGTTTCATATAAGCCTAGGACTTGTATCACATTTGCCTATAATGATTGTACCACATTATGTATAATATTGCCCTCCATTTAAATTTAAATAATAATTATTCTCATTTACATACTTCAATGTCTGTGGTAAACACAAAAACCATACAAAAATGGTAATCATGAAAAACAACTTTTACGATTATCTATTTACAACTGTGCATTACTGTCAGGTTGCCTAGGGTTCCTAAACATCAACATAACTTGATTTTTATGTCATAACTGTGCTTTGCTGTTATCTTGCAAAATTTATCCCGATGACCTCTCATCTTTCCGGTAAAGAGATTGTATCGCCCTTTTCCAGTAAATCTACTCAGGAACTCAAACTTTTACTGACTTCAAGATTTCACCAATGCCGTCCAATGTCAGTGTGTCCCTTAACTTAACGGATTCAATGTAATTGGCGAAGTGATCTTGCTTTAACTGCTCTAGAAGTCGTGACAAGCGCCCTACCTCTGCCCCGGTGCCAAATAAACCTAACCACAATTTCAATGTTTATAATGATGTTGATATTAATTTTTCTACGATATAACAATATAATCCTTTCCTTTATTGCCTTAGTATATTTCTTCTCCTCATCGTCTCACACTCTTCTTTTTTTACTCGATCTGAACAGTTTTATTGTTAATGAATATTTTGGAACATTTTCATACCAATGTTGTCTACTATTTCCAAACTTCAACTATTTTTTTCTTGATTTGAAAGTTCCACCACTCATTTAATCCTATTATTTCGTTGTAAACATTTATTTCATGCCTTGATTCACCAAGAATAAACTATTATTTTTACTATTATTTTTTGTTGCTCTTAGGAGTAGTAAGTTTTCATCAGTTGGGGTACCTTTTAACTTATAGATCGCTGACCGTTTCTCATCCAAAACAGCAGTCATTTTAGTAGGTTTTGATCGTTCGAGCTTCTTTTGAACCCTGTGTGGAAAGTGCGACTCATCATAGGCAGCTTTCTAGCGATTCACAGTTTTCTGAAGGCAATCTGAGTAATGTTGTCTTGTTCAACTTGTCTATAGAAGCTTTTGCAAATCGCGCAGCTAAATGAGGTCTACACATGAGATTGACGTCTATCCCTGGCTTAGTAGACAATTAGGTGCAGTGAAAACCTCGACTGAGGAAGCTCCAGTTTTGCACAAATTAGCGAATGATCTGTCTGTGCTTTGATGTGATCGGGTGAGGAGTATGCTTCCCATATTAGTTCGCCCAACAAGAATAAGATCAAGCTGATGTAAATGCTCAGAACGAGGATGTTTCCAAGAGAATTTATGCTGTAGTTTTGTTTGAAAGAAAATGTTTCTGATAGAAGGA
>JACCGJ010000413.1:42075-64001 GCA_013407085.1 Atriophallophorus winterbourni | reverse complement strand
AATAATCGGAATTGAATTTTCAGTTTTACAATTTTCACGTACCATCATCAAAATTACACTAGCTAATAAGTGATTTACAATAATCACTCCAATCCAATTAATTCAAAATTTTCAAAGTAATTCAAAATTTTAATGGTCCAGAAAGCAAATATTTTACAGTAAACATAGATTAAAAATACAGGGAATGTATCAAAACAACACAATTTTTTATCAATATGGAAAGTCAGCTTGTGTATTCTGGTGCAAGGTTGGGTTTGATCCACATATACTTGTCAAGTTCAGCCTTGAACATGTTTAGGCTTGATGCACAAATGATATGTGGGGGCAGAGAGTTTCATATTTAAAAAACTCGAACAGCAAAGGAGAATCTTCGACAATTCGATCTAGAGTGTGGAATAAATAACATGTAGCCCTGCGATCTGCTACCACGTGCTTCTTGCCGATGAAACAGGTGTTCGAATGGGTGATCCATTGTATGCAGAATGTGGAACAGCAGGATCAATTCTCCCCGGACACGACTGTACGAAAAGTCAAACAGGTGCAGAGTTGCAATCCTCTCTTCGTATGACCTGTTGTATAGTCCGGTCACCAGTTTTGTAGCGCGGTGATATACGCGTTGCAACAAGGTCATGTACTTTTATAACCATAGGACCATGCTCGAACAGTGTACTCATTGTTGGCCTGATAGGCGTTAATTATCCGTGAAGTATCTGCTTTGTGAAACTACCGAAGATCCTTCTGAGCAATGCTAAGCAGGGTCCACGTATGAAGTGCTTCGAGATATTTTTGTCGAATTTGGCAATCTTCTATGGTGCGTACGCTAGTCCAGACTTTGATGTAATCTTCAAATAAAATGATTTTGCTGCGTACTATTTCCTGTATATCGTTCGCGTACACCAGGAACAGTATTGCCCCCAAGATTGAGCCTTGATATACGCCTCATCAAGTCTAACCCTGATAACTCCACCAGTGAAGTAATCCTGTATCCAGGCCAATAATCTACAGCCCACTCCGATGTGCTTCAATTTTTGTAGCAGTACGCTGTGGTTAACACGGTCAAAAGCTTTAGACTTTTCCAAGTAACAATGATGGATAGGGTATCCCTTATCCACGGCTCGTGTCCAGTTATCAAGAGTTATGAGAAGATTGGTGAGTCAGGACTGTCTTGTCCTGAATCCGTGGAAAGAAGCTTATTTTGATCCAAATGTTTGATAAGTTCTTCAGCTACAAATCGTTCCAGAACTTTAGAGGCAACTGACAACAACGTGACTGGTCTGTAGTTAAACACATTGGATCGGTTCCGCCGTTGTATATCAGAGTGCTTAACCCACTTTTCCGGTCAGTAAGAACCTTGTTAAAACTCAGTGACTGGTTGAAAAGATCAGAGAGTGGCGAGAATAGATCATAGACGCATTGTTTTAGGAGGAAAAGTGTTTTGCATTAGCACCTTGGGATTTTTTGTATTTAATAAGAGTAGCCTCATCAGGACACTCTCCTGGTTCACAGCGATGCACTGTATTGTGCTAATTTGTGATCTGGATGCACGCAAAACATAGCATAAGCGCTTCTTAGGGTAGAACACTCTAGAGTTAAATTTAGCGAGTTAGTTGGCGGCTTCGATTGCCGTGAATTTAGTTCCAGTCGTTGTAAGTAAAGCGGAAACGCCTGGATTTACCCTGGCCTTTCTGTTCACGATCGGGAAGAGAAGCTTTGGGTTTCGTTCAATTTTATGCATCAGACTGATTTGATACACTTCTTTATCCTCCTGGACAGGGTTAGTAACTTTTCTTCAACAAACGTTAAGATTCCCAGGATTAGGATGTTGCATGTAATATGTGGCTTCTCCACGCACAGTTTCTCACATTCATTCATTTCCGTGTTCGACTCCGGATCACGAATTTGAATCCCTTTCTCAGTTTTTGAAACATATTTAGAGTGGAGTTCTGTTTTAAATAGATTTTCTCAGGTATCGATGACCATCTTTGTTGGACATCAGTGTTAATCGCTGCCCAATCGGTGACTTCTTGATGTGACATTGGCAATACAACCGTATCGATTTTTCTTATCAATTTCTGGGCATCACTTGCTCTTTTCGCTCCAGATCTATAGACGAAAACAATGACTACATGATCACTTTTCCAAGAGGTGCTTCATAGCGGATATCCTCGACGACATTTTCCTTGCAAGTCAGAACAAGATCGAGAATGGACGGTGTGTTTGTGCCTCTGAAGCGAGTGCTGCTTGAGATGTGGTTGAATAAAGGAATTTCGTTGAACATTTTGTAGAATAGAAGATCCAGAGATTTTACCGGTGGAATCTCGCATTTTAGTAAGTTCGGGAGATTAAAGTCACCGATGATCAGGACGTCGTTTTGATATCTAGAAAACACCAGCTGAGTTTTCTCATTTAAACTAGCATTGTATGCTTCGTCTGCTGACGGTGGTCAATAAATCACACCAACAACACAGTTTTCATCTGTTGCTAATTCAAGTGAACACCAGAGTGTATCTCCCAGTATCAAGTCATTATCCGTGATTTCTCTGAACGTGAGGTGCTGATCATAATAAATAGCAACACCTCAATCACGGTCCATACGATCACGAGGAAAATGAAACATGTTTAGAATGGAAATTCCCTACTCAGCTAATTGCTGATTAAACCAGATTTCTGTTGGGGCTATCAGGAGTGGTGAATATTTTTAACGAAGCTCGATTGGCTCAGGTAATTTATTTATCAAGCATTGTGTGTTTGTGTACAAACACTTGTTGTTTAATCTGGATAAAAGTGTTGGATGATGAGTATTTAAACAGATATGTCGAGTACGTGTCAAGGATGGTGGGGCTCTTGTTAATGGGTATATTACATCGCCTACTCCGATAGAGTCGGTCGACATCCGTTTTTGGGTCAGGATTCCCGGCATCGCTGTGCTCAGTACCAACTCGCACTCGCAACTTCCACGATAGCGTCGATTTTCATGTGTTTGCTGATAATTTTGATCTCTCGTGGAAATTTGTATCGATACTGGTTTCAATTGTTAAGCACGGTGTCCACCATAGTGGTGGTCAAAAGTGTCAGTTTCAGGGGTCGTGGACCATTACCTTCGTAATTCGGTGACTTCGGGATTCAGAATGTATCGATAACCGCTGCATTGCTGGTTTGGATAACATTACTAATGAATCTCCACGGTTGTTTATCATGGATGAATATACACTTTGTATCTGAACCAGTGGCATCTTCTGGGGCATTTAAGAGAATAAGGGTGCGCTTATTGCAATCATTTGTTGTCTTTTGGTTACCTTCCGGTTGCGATTTTACCCGCTCTGACCATGCCATCCCGTAGCAAGTATGTCAACAGAAGTACATCTTCTAAATCCTTCTCATTTTGCACTACTACCTTGAGAAACCGCGGTTTATCTTGATGTAGCGCTTCGGGGGGACGACTCAAGCGAATCAACGAAGCCAGGCGGATCGTTTTTAGATTCATCCGAGTACACAATTTCAAACATTCAGCCAAGTCATTCTGGTGTCTATTTGAGAATAACGTCTCAGTCGACTCTGTCACGTTGGTGCAGATAACACTAAGAGAAATTCCTTTCAAGGCAACTTTGGTTAATGGGGCATTCGATGTGAACGGTTTCGGCTTTAATACGTTTTTAACACTCTCCTGGGTGCCGTGCTGTCACAATCCAACCTTTTCCTGAGAATGGTTTGGTGGTGGTAAAGTTGAGCATATTCATTTTTTCAGTTTACGCGGTTTAAGATTGATTAATGGCTCTATAGAATTCTTCACTTGTACCAGCTCCTATTCCAGTTGCGACAATCTACTCTCTATTGTATTAGACGAATTTCAATTCGTTACAGGACTTTGTGTTTTGTTCCACTCACTTAAAGAAAGTTGATACATTTTGTTATAGACGCATCCTGTTTTCAACCAGCAACACTTATAATTTTATTGAATATTTTCCTACAAATTTTTAGACTGTGTATCTTTTTACAATACTTCACTAGCCCCAATATATCCATATTTGTCCAGAAAGTACTTCTAAAATTCTTGTTAGCACACCAACCGAAACAGACAAGTTTGTTTACTAGAGATTGGTGCATCGCTAAGGCTACTCGATTATGATTGATACGCAATCCAGACATCATTTGATTGTAACAGAATCAGGCTTACGCTCGCCAAAATACCCCAGGCCATAAGGACAAAGACAAAGCAGTCAGTCGCGCGAAAATTCATCATGTAGGAAAAAATGATTATGTTTTGGGTTATCTATTCTTATTTAGAAACAAGCGAATAATGAATGGTTAAGCGTCCTCACGGACTATTCAAAATGATTGTACAGTCTAAATTCTTTCGAATTTTAGCAAATTTAACGGTTTGTTCCAAATTACAATTTTCAATTGTTTTATCATTTATCTTTATCATCTTCAAAACGTTCATGGTGTGATCTTTTTTGGTTTTCCCATTCATTTTCATTTTTTCAATAATTCATCCCGATTTTCTGTGCGAATAACTGCCAATTTGGAGTATCAACGCGATCGCTAGTTTTCGTGCGATCGATATACAGACGGAACAGTTTGTCGTGAATTTATTCAAAAATTTGAGAGTCAAATCTTAAGCGAAATAATCCGCATTGATATGGACAGGTGTCACGTCAAAGCTATTTTCGGGACTGAAGTTTCACCTTGTGAAATTACACATACAATTCACATGGAAGTACGCATCGATAGACACACGAATTCGCTAACCGACACTTACTTCCAATCAGAAATGTCTCTTTGCCTTACAAATTTCAAATTTGACAAATCTCAAACAAGAATGTAAAATAGCATGACTGATTAATTGAAACAATGTTAATTCAATGTTGTGGAAGCAATTGAACACAGAAATTGTTTGATAAGCTTCCGCTACTTTCGCACGTGAACCGTCAGATTCAGAATATTTGAAAGAACAGAAATCTAGATTAAATAGCAAAATTTTGTCTGATTTCAACAGAGGTAGACGATCAATTTTTAGGATTCCATGACACCTATTGAATATTCTTCGCGCTATACTGCGCGATTTGCAAAAGCCTTCACATCCGAGTTCAACAAGACAAACCCACTCGAATAGGCTCCAGAAAACTGGGAATCGATAAAAAGCTGCATATGCTGAGTAGCACTTTCCACTTTCGGTCCGAAAAAAGCTCGGACGAGCGACTAGTTCGAAGCAAAAGCTTCTGAGATGCTTGCTGTGTTGGATGAGAAATGGTCAGCTTCCTTGAAGTTCAAAGGTATGCGAACAGATGAAAACTTACGACTTCTAAGAGCAGCTAGAAATAAGGTACAACGGACTGCAAGACGATGTGCAAATGACTATTAGAATGAAATTAGCCTCAGTGTTCAAATAACTGCGGATACTGGAAATTTTCACGGTATGTATGATGGGATCAAGAGAGCCATTGGTACGAACAAAATTTAAACGTCTCCCATTTAGTCTGTAACTGGTAACCTGATTGTTGACAAAACTCAACAGATGGAAAGATGGGTAGAGCTCTTCTCCTCTCTCTACTCTAGGGAAAGCACGATTTTGCCGCATGTACCTGAAAATGTTGAGCGGTTACCAACCATTAAACATCTAGTTACCCCCTAATCTTGATAAGCTTAATAGAGCAATCGACCGCTTAGCGAATGGGAAGGCCCCTGGTGACGACAGAATTCCGCCTGAGCTCATAAAATGCTGTAGAACAGCATTATTACCGCCTCTTCCCCATTTTGCTTTTTCAGTGCTGGCAGGAGGAGTGTGTCCCACAAGAGATGCGAGACCCGAATATCATCACGCCATTTAAAATAAGGAGATAGATGCAACTGCAACAATTACAGAAGATTCTCCCTTCTAAATGTTGAAGGCCGATTATTTGCTAAAGTCTTACAATCTTACAAGTTTTAGCTGACTCAGCACATGCAGATTTTGAGCGATTCCCAGTTTTCTAAAGACGATTCGAGTGTGTTGTCTTGTTGTACTCAGGTGTGTTGGTTTTTCAAATCGCGCAGCTAGATTCGTTTCACTCACGCGAGTGACGACTATCCTTGGCTTAGCAGACAATTTGGCGTGGTGAAATCTCGTCTGGGGAAACTTTAGTTTTGCACAAACCAGCGAATGGTCAGTGTCGCAGTCTGCGCTCTAATGTGATCTGATGAGAAGTATGCTTCCTATATTACTGCCCATAACAGGAATAAGATCAAGCTGATGCCAATGCTTAGAGCGAGGATGTTTCCAAGAGACTTTATGCTGTGTGGCAAGTGATGGCTAGCTTTTCAACCTGAACCGGTTGAGAGCACAAACCAAGGTATGGGATATGCTAATCCATGACATGCTGTTTGTCAACGATGCAGCCCTTACTGCTCACACCCAAGAGAATCTCCAGTCGCTAATGAACTGTTTTTTGGTCGGCATGCAAGGACTTTGGTCTAACAATCATCATGAGCAAGACCAAAGTCCTTGGTCAAGGGACTGTATCACCTCCAAACATCACTGTTTGAAACTGTCAGCTTTAATAAGTACATCATTTCACATATCTTGGTTCAACCATTGCGGATTACCTCTCGCTAGACACGGAGATTGATAAGCGGATTGGCAGAGCAGCTGTCATTTTGTCCCGATTGAACTCTCGGGTTTGAGTTAATCGCAAGCTGATTGTAAAGTCAAAAATGATGGTATACAGCGCGTGCGTACTAAATGCTTTATTGTACGGCAGTGAAACCTGAAAAATCCACGGAATCTGAATTCTTTCCATTTATGGTGTATCTTGAAAATATCGTAGATAGACAAATTGTCTAATGCTGAAGTGCTTTAAAAAGCTTGTTTACAAAGCTTGTTCACCATACTAAGACAGCACCGCCTAAGGTGGCATGATCAAGTCTATAGAATGCAAAATGGTCGTATTCCCAAAGATATAATCTATGGTGAGTTGAAATCAGGAAGTCGACCATTGGGCAGACCGCAATTGAGGTACAAAGACGTTTGCAAAAGAGATATCAAATCACTTTGTGTACTGCATGGTTTAAAGCACTTGACATTGACTCCGTGAGTTGGGAAGAACTTGCTCTTGACCGCTCACATTGGAGGCATTGTGTAAAGTGTCGTATGCAAGCCGGAGAGGAGCAGATACAGCTTTCGGCTGCTGAACGTAGATCACACCGCCGGCGTGCAACTGATGCAATACAACATAGATCTGACTATCGTTGCAAGCGCTGCGGGAGAGATTGTTCCTCCCGAATCGGACTGTTTAGTCATTCAAAAAGCTGTAGAACATGAAATTCATGCGATTGTGATGTACATCTATGGTGGAAATCGGCCGACGGAGGCCAACAACAACTGCATGGTTTATTGTATGAAATCCAATTAAAACCCTTTTTAAAATTTCGATTTAGTTATCAATTTGCTTGATAAAGCAATCAGTCTGGAACCCTTTGTGGAGTGAAAACACGGGATATGAAGTCACAACACCATAGTTTTGACAGTTTTTCTTTCCTTATACCCTCTTTATCACGCTGAATTTTATCGCTGTTTACCAAATATGAAAACAGGACTATGATCAAAATATTCATTTACATGCATTTCCATCACACACACCCCACGACCGGTTTCGTGCTGTTTGCACTCATCCGGTAGGGACAGTAAGATCAGGATTCGCATGCTCTTGAAACAGTGGAGAAATGGTAAACAAGTAGCGCTTGTATGCCACTGTTGGATAAGGCTGGTACGACCAACCTGTTCAATTATATGTGTCCAAACACATGTTTAATGGGGTTAAACCCATAACCATGAACCAAAATATTCATTTGCATGCATTTCCATCTCACACACCCCACGACTATGATCACATTCAACTCAAAGTATAATCGCGAAACAATAACGTTTTCTAGGTAATGCTTCATCTGAAGTGAACAAATTGTTATACGAATTAATACATCAATGAAAATTGAAATATTGGGTTGAGGTAATGGATTTGTTATTGATGCGAAACTATACGTCCTGATGATTCTTGGACGCGTTTTATACAGTGAGCACGAGCATGGCAACATAAATATAACTCGCTCACCATTCGACATACACTTCCGTGCTTTTAGCCGCACACGTAACACATTCTGAGCAATCATATATAGTCCATCCATCTACTATGCTTGATAAGTTTTAGCAGACCGATCAGGGGAATTTCAAGTTGATTGATTCAACGTGGCTACTATCGTCAACAGATACCAACCAGGTTGTAACATAGGGAATAATGGTATCAATTGTCTCTTTGATAAGTTGTATTAGTCCTAAATTTTCTATGTTTTAAAGAAGAACATTCTGGAAAGTAACTGGTTGAGATATGGATGACATTAGTTTTAACGAGTTTCTTTTTCAGTTCTGTTTAACCGAGTGTTAAAACATTGTATTCGGCAACGCTTTATTTCTGCTAATGTACCATTTATATACAAATAAAGCAGTATTTAGAACCTAACGTAAGAGTGCGAAGGTTGTCCCGACTGTTCTTCATTGAGGTTGAAATTGTAGCTTCTTCAACATCGACATTTACATCCCATTCTGAATGTGAAATCGCTGAGAAATGAATGTTTTCAGCTATCCAACAAATAATACCAATTCCAAACTAGGATATGAACCATTCTACACATTACAATTCAGATTTTATAATTTCTACCTGGTATGAGAGAAATAATGACTGCCTACTTAGTGTAGCACAGGTTTGCTTGATTACTGCATACAGAATATTTTTTGGCAGTGCGGCTGCAATGTAGGTTGTATAAAACGAACCTATTGGGAATGTTTAAAAAACCGCACACATTTGTTGCTCAAAATTTGTGTATTCTGAATAAGTTTTGTTATTCACTAGGCCGATTCTAATGCTGCGCAATCAAGTTAGTCTACTTAATTCATCACCGATAAGCAGTATCAATATAAAGCTCGGCAATCAATTCGAACATCACACGAGATCTTCCGAGAATAGTTTATTACAAACTACAAAATTTTAGAAAAAAATATATCACAATTTGAAAATAGGAATAAGAATGCAAAATTAAGTATTGCGAACATGTCTTGAGCATCAATTTAAATTGAGAAAAGTTGAAATGATCGATGACACAATGAAAATGTTCTGCGCTTGATACGACACCGGAAGCGAATACCATAACAGAAGAAAAATACAATATATGAAGTATTCTTGTTGTTTGGGCGTTAATTGATAAAAAATCATGTAAATATGGATTGCGAGTCCATTCCTTTTTATCATTACCAGACCGCTAATGCCTATAATGCATTTTTTCATAGTTGATTTTCAGTTGCATCAATCGATACAGGTGTTACGTTACACTTAACAAAGTTTTGGTGCAAGATAAACTCCACAGCCGACACGGAGAACCTGTAACGGGATCTCGATATGATTTACACCTTGTCCCTGGACAACGAAATGCCATCGAATGCTTCGAAATGCGGACTACTGTCGCTCAATAGCAAGTTGAGCAAACAATATTATCTAGGTCGTGCTGTTATTAAACCCGCCTTCCCCGAAAAAGATTTAGGCGTGATCATCCAATCTGACTCAATGCAATGTCGACTAGCTGCCTGCACAGCTGAAAGCAACTTGGGTCTCCTTAGAAGAGTCCTAGGTTCTTATGATCCCAACATTGTCTGCAAATTCATTTCAAACTACATCCGTCCGCATATCGAATATTCTATATAAGCATGGGATCCTTGGTTGAAAATAGATAATCAGCTATTGGAAACTTCACAGCGCAGAGCGACAAAACTCGACCTGGGACTTTCTAATTATCCATACGAAATGAGACTTAAAATATTGAATTTGCATTCGGCTCAATACAGACGGAAACGAGGAGCTCTAATATTCATTTGG
This sequence comes from Atriophallophorus winterbourni, assembly GCA_013407085.1. Taxonomy (NCBI): domain Eukaryota; kingdom Metazoa; phylum Platyhelminthes; class Trematoda; order Plagiorchiida; family Microphallidae; genus Atriophallophorus; species Atriophallophorus winterbourni. The sequence goes on along the minus strand of JACCGJ010000413.1, from coordinate 54,105 downwards.
ACAGTGCTTAATCAAACAAATCATCCTTGCAGTCGTTTGTTTCATCTTTCCCATAACACACATCTGCGTGGTCACGAATATAAACTTTACCAACAACATAGCAGGTTGAACTGCCGCAAATATGCATTTTCCGTTCGCAATGTGCAATTGTGGAACAGTTTACCTACTCATGTGGTACAATCTGGAACCATTGACGTTTTCAAGAAATCACTAGGTGTCCACATGGAAAAGTATGCTTTACACGTTTGATAATAATCTCTAACAATATTTTGATATTTTATTACCATCCCACCCTGTGTACATTTTTTGTGGGTCTTATAAAGCATAGCTTTTTACCCGCATATAATGTTTGAATAAATCTTTGAATAAATCAACAAGAAACAGTTATTTGTATTTACGTGAGTGTGATGGAAGTACATCTAAATACGAAATTATTTGTTCCAGTAATATCACTGTTTCAATATTTATCTTTTTCGCGTTTACCCACCACCTAGTATCATCATTTTGATGCCAATCAATTTTTTGTATTGCATGATGTTTTCTTATCCTGATCGATATATAACGTGCATTGTGTGGGGGGAAATATTGTTCAATTTATTTGCTCTCAGTTCACTATGCAACCTGAACGTTCTTTTCCGTAATTATATCGACAAAGAGCCCTATCGCAGCTGGTTGAGTTGCCTCTCAATGATTGGTGGGTTGGTTGCCTGAATTGAGCAGTGCTACGGACAGATGACCAATCGGGTTGAGCTCGCTGTTTGGACTTGAAACTACACAATTGGAATATTTCATAGTCGATTCGAAACGCTGCGTAAACATGTTACCGTGAGATTGCCCTTCACTTATCCAAGCGAACATGCGAATCCCTCAGCCTATCAAACTCTGGTTCAATCATTACCAAACAACGCTTAAACAGAGTACCGCAGGGTCATCAGAGCCAGACAATTGTAATTTCATCGCTTACAACCGCAACCCATTGTTGCTAATTGGGTTGAACAACCTAATCCTCGAGGTGACCACGACATTTCCTCCTCCTGAAGAAGCAGACCAGGTGATGGAAACAATATGTACACAACTGCGAAGCTTTTACAAGAGCAACTTGCAAGAAATACGAACGATAACATTGGAATTTGTACCAGCTTTGATTTATGTTTACCTGCATTTGTACAGTGAGTATCTTATTGAATTCGAGTAGTAAAAATTAATATTAAATAATAATGGCTCGTGCGTGTTTCGAAATACTGAAATATTGTTTTTACGTAAGCTTCTTTAAGTTATATATATATATATATATATATATATATATTACAAACTTAGAAGTGATTCATGCAGTACGATTAATATAATTATTCATAAGGTAAACGAACAACAAATGCTAAACCAATCGTAAATCGCATAGGATGATAACATTTGCATAAATTACTACGAAGGTCGATTATCAAACATACTTCTGCAATGTCATATCCAAGCTTGGGGAGCGCAGATGCAGCTCTTGGCTGCTGAACGCAGCTCACACTGTCGGCGCACACCTGACGCCGATAAATCGAGTACTGCTTATCGTTATGACCGCTGCGAGAGAGATTGTCACTCCCAAATCGGTCTGCAGAGAAATAAAAGCAGCAAGCGCTTGTGCTTTACATCCATGGTCGACATCGAGCGAAGGAGGCCAACAACAACTTGTGAGTAAAATTTGTTTTAAAAAGCGCCAATGATATTATGTCATACTAAGGGAGTAGGCAAACTGCTCAACAATTGTACTGTGGCACAGATAATGCTCATTAGCTGCATTTAAGCCTGCTACGTGGTTGATAGAGATTAAGCGTGTTACCGCGAAGATGTGTGTTATGAGAGAGTGAAATTTTCATAATAAAACAACAGAAACGGATATCACGTTGCCCGCGTCACACTGGTATTACGTCCTGGTTCATTGTGGAACAGATGTAAAAAGAATTACAAATACCTGCTCGATAGGGTGGTGAAAAGGACAAAGGTTACTTGGCATATTGTTTTTGGTTTTTATGGGGTAGTTCTGGCCACAAAGTTTTCGTGCGTGCGAGTAGTATAGAGCTAGATGTGAAATAATGAAGAGTCCAACCTTCGCTCTATCATTGCATTGATCTCAAAACATTTGTTGTGTAGAATAGGTTTCCATGTAATGTTGTAGCTAAGCATCTGAAATTACAAGTTCACATTTGAAGTCTTTGCTACACTAGATGTTTACGAGAACAGGAATATTAGAAGACGCGACAATACAGAGAGCGGGGAAACAAGATGCAAAAACGTCGGTATTTAATCATATGGATAACCTGTAAAATAGTAGATTTTTAAAAATAGGTGTGTCGAAAGAAAAATAACGTAATGTAATCAGGTGCTAAACTAAAAAAATCAAAAGTAGTCAAGAAAGTGAGAAATATTTGAAATTTCTTATTTGCAAATAATTAAACATCACTAACCAGTTATAATATCAAACTCGTCAAAATATATTAATGAAATCTATCTATCTATCTATCTATCTATCTATCTATCTATCTATCTATCTATCTATCTATCTATCTATCTATCTATCTATCTATCTATCTATCTATCTATCTATCAATCTATCTATCTATCTATCTATCGATCATTCTATCTATCTATCTATCTATCTATCTATCTATCTATCTATCTATCTATCTATCTATCTATCTATCTATCTATCTATCTATCTATCTCTATCTATCTATCTATCTACCTACCTACCTATCTATCTTTCTATGATCCGTACGCTTCCAGGTTTTATCGTTATATGATTATGTAATAAAATATTATTATTTCTCTCCTCATGGTTTCCACTTTTCGGAAGCTGATAGATTTGAGTATCTATTTTTCTGACAAAACTTTATAAGATTTTGCTGGTTCACTTTTCACATAATAAATTTTGAAATTTTTGAAATTTAATAACAATGCTCTATTTTTCTATCACCATCTTTACAATATGTATCGTTCTGTCTAACAAAAGCAAAACTCATTCTTCACCAAATATATTGATCACCTCAAATTAAAACGGTCGCCTGTTCATTTAACGAGATCGATTGATTATTTCAAGGTCTTATTGATCATCACGTTCCTAGCCCCCCAACTATTTTGCATTTCTCAATCATCCAGAAACGGAAACCCAACATATCTTTTTCCTCATCTGCCACTTTCAACTTTTCTGTCTGACGTCCCTCTACATTTGGGCAACAGAATTGATCTCGCTGGGGAAATTGAATTTGCAACTCCTCGACTGGTGAATTGCGTGCTTGTCAATTGACTCGACTGGCGATGTTTCCATTGAACAAAGATTACTCCATGCCCTCAAAATGAAATATTACCATTGCGATTTGACTGGAAATTGCTAAAAGAACTTTTATTATTGATCGTTCAATATATATATATATATATATATACATATATATATATATATATATAATATATATATATATATATAGACAAATTATTATCAAGTTATGGTATTTTTGGACTAGATAAATCTAATTGGTCCAAATATTTACCTGGAAATCCAAAAATATTACGTTATTTCAAACTCATGCATTTTGACTGCTCAAACCGTTTCTCGCGTTTTTCTTTCGTGTGTAATTGGCTCTCCGACAATGGTTATTTTATGGCGCAAAATTTTAAATTTCGTAGCTAATTTTAATGGAGATCGGGACAACCAACCATGGTGCTAAAAGATGAATTCCACCAATGAAACTTGATCAAGCTAGACAGCTTAGCGTCGATAGATCTGCCGTTCCTCAGTTTCTATTTGCTTCCGTTAATCTTTCTGACTAACTCTATTTATGTACTTGATATGCCTAACGGTTAGCCTTGTTGTTCTACTCGAGGGACCGTTTCATACGTAGTCTACCAATGTTTTAATCACCGGCTATCGTAGCTTATCCATCTCATTTATTACGGAAAATATTACACGAAACTGCATTGGGTCTTTGCGAAAGAACTTGATGCGTATAAAGTGCAACCCAGAGGAGATGGTTTGTTTCATTTTGTTACTTCTTTTTCAGAAGCTGTGATCGACAAATTAGGATAAATGTTGTAGTGCTTATTTACATGGATCCAATGAGCAATACGTCATTACGTTTACTTTATTGAACACAAACATGGCTAATCTTGCCAGTGAAGTTTTAATAGAACTCACACTGAACAACTAATAAGGTAGAATTATCAACCCAAACAACTAATCGTTATAAATCATACCGATATAATATCTCCCACCGCTCAGTGGCAAATGAGATAACGGGTGGGGCGAAAATATTAAGGCGTTCCATCTCCATGTTCTACCATCATGTCATGTTTGATAAGCAATCATGTAGGAAAGTAGTAACTTCAAATTTCACTTATGTATATAATTTTTCCGTTATTGCATGACATGAATCATGGGCATGATAGCCCCGTTATTGACAAGAACATTTGGCCATTGACTGCAAAATTTATCTTGGAGTAAGTTAAGGCAAGCGGCGAGCGAGGATGATACGTAACCTTTAGATCTGCTGAATAAAGCATTAAGTACATCAAATTTAAGGTTCACTGAAGGAGAACACTTTACCAGTGACCATGTGGTTCCTTGAATTATCCAGCTTTAGCTTGAGACTATTTTTTAGTAATTGAGAGTTTGTTGATGAGGGTTGACATCAGAAAGTCTTGCAGACCACACTCGTGGTGCAAAAGAGATATGAAAGCTGTTGGCATTGACCCTACGAGTTGGGAAAAACTCGCTCTTGGCCGCTCACTTTAAAGGCACTGTACAAAGCGTCGTCTGTAAGCTGGGGTAGAACAGATACTGATATCGGCTGCTAATCGTAGATTACGACTTCAGGGTGCAAGTGACCTAATTCGTCTGAGTATTTCCTATGGCTGTGAACGCTGCTGGATAGATTGATTCTTCCTAATCGGACAGCTCAATCATTCGTTAATCTGTGGAACATGAAGCCGTTATGCGCCTGTGACGTACGTCCAAGGCGGACTTTGACTGAAGGTGGCCAACAACAACTGAGAGTTAGGTGTAATGTTAACCCCGAATTTTTATCATCAAATGACATCGAAATACATCTAGCACGTACACAAATAATTTATCTTGCAAATAAATCATGATTTTAGCGTTCTTTTGCATCACATGATAAGTCAACAAATTTTTCTAATTGAAAATAAAATGGGTATCGTGGTTTTACGTAACTAACACCCGATGCCTTTCATTATGAATTTATTGGAACAAACACGATGTGGTCTCACATTTATGAGAAATATGTTTAACCTCCGAAAATGGCTACTTCTTGCTAGAAACGTCCATTGAGTGAAAACATATTGTCGGTATCGCTTTTCGGTTATCAAATAGCATAATTAGAAAAATAGATTAAACCTGAACATTAAGCTCTAGCCAAACATACAGTAAGTCTAGCTTGGAGCGTTCACTCCAAACTTGTTCATTTTTCAGCACATTTCGAATACACGACAGTCTCTGGGAATGTGGAACATACGGAGAACGAGTTGAAAAATATCACGACCCATTTGGAATGTGACGAAAATCGGGAGAAACCCAAATCCCAACCGAGGTATTCCATTTTATTGCAAAAAGCTAAATCAATGCAAAAGAATCAAATGAGAAATCATGTCAAATTACCGAATTTACCACAAAAGAGATCAAACAAACCTCGTTCCGGTATCGAAAATCGTGTCACCTGCATTTTGCTGTCACTTGAGGATCTTTTCTTGATGATGCACAACTCGCACCTAAGTAAATGTTCGTCGGAACAGAAAATAAACTTCTCTGAACTTGAGCGAGATTTCTTAGGGTCGACGGTGTTTTGTGATTCGCTGTCGTTATCACAAGCTGTACCAACAAGTCATCGGCGCAAATCTAGAGAAAATGATGAACAAATTGGCATAAATCAGCAGAAAATCCGATTAAATCTACCGGATGAAAATGTGAGTTGACCCCGTTAGATATCTCAAATAAAAATGCACTGATGTGAATTGGGGAATCGTTTGTAATTGTAATTGACACTCAATCGTCAAAATAGTGAAACATTTACGATAGTCGAACTGTCTCGGTTGATTAAAAAATCAGCTAATCACCGAGTTGACTATGTGAAATTTCCCAGAAATCGTTTTGAAAATAAAAAGATTCACATTGGTTTCACATTGTTTAGAGGGATCTGAGATATCCAAACCTTTCGACCGAACGAAACTAACTAAAGTTCAAACACGATATATTCTTATACCAAACTCATGGTATGCTTTAGTATCTTTATTCGTAATACTTCATAATGAAATAAAGTTAATCTCGCACAATAATTTTGCACTCATATGACCTTGACGGTTAATACAGCAAATATAATCATTCGATTCGTTCATATATCATGACACAATCATCTGGTTCTATGAACGGATAATGATGCGCGGAATGCTATGTATTAAGCATTTAAGCATTTCTGTCGTGATTCTTGTCTCACCGTGATTCAAGATCGAAAGATTTTCATCGCATGACCTATCGTATTAAACTGGATACATATTAAAACATTTTCCTCACACTGGCACGCTCCGGATAATACAACCGCTAATGTTTTATCCCACCCGCGTAGTGTTGTTCTTTAAGCTGTCGACTTATCACACGTTAGGGATGCAGAAGATTCGAAGGGTTCTATTCAGACCAACATGAAGTTGATGAGGATCAAGTGACAGGAGAATTTGACGAATGTAGCGATGACAATATCGGCCGCGATAGGCACATGGATTAAATACTTACAAACTATAAAGAAGTTCCGGAAAGTGAATTGATTTGTTTCAAATAATCGCATTCACATAATACCATAGAAGTTACATCACTACCAGATACTAAAACCATATATACAATTGGTTAAATTTCACGTAAGCCGTAGCATAAAATGTCCTCAAGTCGTCTGTGAAATCTTAAATGCGGCTTTAAGAACTGTCGCAGAGGACATTAATATGATGATACAGTTTAGTGGGTTTCATATAAATGGATGCAGAAAAATATATTCAAAAATCACCTCACGCAAGTTTGATACATATTATGAATTTGCTCACTTCATACAATTCCTGGTTCCGCTCAAATTTTTGCGTACAATCCTCTGCTTGAAATTCGGTCATCAAATGAGCATACCCTATTCTACCAGCTGCTCTAAGCTCTTGCAACTTCGACCGGCGTTCTAGCGTTGTTCGCGCATCCCCGACGCTTACATTCGATTTGGATATGTGAAACAGTAAGTATGATTAAAAAACTTGATTACAGAGGCCTTGTTGAAACAAAAAAAGCCAAACACTCACAAATTGTTGGTGGCACAAGTTATAATTCATCCATAGATTGAACCCACGGGCTTTGTTTCACTTAAAATAAGTTCCAATTACATACAAGCTAATTCAAATATTCAAACAAAATCTGCCATTCAATGTTATATAGAAGGCTATTTTGTCATTCGTGCGTTAATATTGCCAAGTTAAGCGGGCATTGTTTATCTTGTTATCGATTTCAGCCGACTCCAAATGCGATAACCGCAGTTAACAGTTCCAATAGAATGGAGATATTAACCGGACTATTGATGCAAGCAGACAACAATCTGACAAGCTACGCTCTGTACACCCACGAGTCCCTTTGCCGCTTGGCAATGTTGATCAACCCGTTAAACCGCCTCCCGACGTCGTCTCTAGCGGATGTCCAAAGACGCGGTTTCGCGGATAAAGAGGAATTCATAGAAATGGTAATTCCGATTAATTCAATCCAAACTAAAAAATGAAACAACCAATTATTAACTAGTGTATTTAATTGGTCTTTGAAAAAGTTAATTTCCTTGTCTCAGGAATGAATTCAAAAGTACAGCTAAATAAATTTTATATGGGACTGCAATAGTTGATTCAAATTCATTATGTATACCTGTCTTGGGAAACAGCATGCTTGGTTTTACTTGCTTTAGACAACATTGTTCACATTGCATCATGTCAAATTTCGGCGTCATTAGAAGATGGTGAAATGTTAGCTTGCGGGATATGACCAACCAAATACCTTGATCATTTCAATAATTCCCGTGCACTTAACCGAAACTCAATCTGAGCGCCTGTGTTTGAGCACCATTGTAAACACTTTATTTATCAGTAACTTCGAGAGCTAAACATTTAATTTTTCAACTGGTTTATAGCTCATGGAACCAAATCTTCGTGACTACCGGATGAAAGGAAACAGACAGAAACGGTTGTGGTTGTAGTTCATAGTTGTTCTCCGAGCTGGTATGGTTGATTGCGGACGTTTTGTAATCAAATTAGATGACGTCATCAGCGAAACTTCTTTCAAAGCAACTGGGCGGTGGGCATCATTCGAATTTATCTGCTTCACTGCGACCTCATCTACTGTGATTGGCTAGAATTCTTGCATGTCCTCGTTGGCGTGTCCTCGTTGGTCCGTAGACCCCATCCAATTGAATGTGTTCGTTGATTGATTGTGGTGTCGGCACCAATGAGAACACGCCAACGAGGAAATGCAAGAATTTTAGCCAATCACAGTGGATGAGGTCGCAGCGAAGCAGATATATTCGAATGATGCCCACTGCCCAGTTGCTTCGAAAGAAGTTTCGCTGATGACGTCATCTAGTTTGATTACAAAACGTCCGCAATCAACCATACCAGCTCGGAGAACAAGTATGAACTGCAATCCGGTACTTGAGCTACAAGTTTTCAAAACGGGTTGTGGTGTTTAGGCGCAAGAGATGTGAGCGTTTATAAGCGTTTCAAACGCTTGACCAAGAATCATTCATTGATTCTGGTTTTGTGTCAATAAGAAACAGTAGATATATGGCAAGACTTATTTCACCTATTAATTATTGGTAGCCACAATGAACCAAATGTTGCTCCCTTCATCGGACGAGGTAAAATAACCCGAAACCGGTAGTGGTTCAAATAGGTTTGAGCTCGATAGGAGAACATATTCATGGGAATGCACTCTAGAAAAAGTAGAAATACCTTTAAATTTGAGATGTTTCTATTCCGCACTTGAAATTAGACCCATTTTCTGGTACTGGAGATCTAAGCCGTCTTGTTTCCAATTCTTCACTTTGTCAATATATAAAAAAGAGGCGACATTATTGATTTTGTATGCACTCAAATTTGTAAGATCCGTCAATTTGGCACCTGATTTTAGTGACCCTCTAGCTATTTTCAATGTTGTTGTTGTCAACAACCTCGATAAATAAACCGATAAACTGAAGGCCGAACATCTGCTTTTCGTCTTCGACAAACGCCAATCTTTGGTTCTGAGCAAAGTTTTACATTTCCCTAAAAACTACATCATAAGTGAAGAGTAATGGATTCCAGTAACGTCAAAGGTCCATAGCTGTCTCATTTATTATTCGGCTGGACAAGGTGTCCTTAAGCTATTTTCTCAGAACTCAGATAGTTTTATGTTAGAAAAAGCATTATGCTTAAAAATAAACATAGGATGACTAGGTATATGAAGTAAAAATTTAAAATCTAAAAATCAATAGGAACAGTCACATACTGCACAGGGTCGTCATATACTCATCAAGTTAGGAAGCGAAAACCTCAACAGATTCCGAGCGTACGATTTCTTCAAGCAAGATGCTCCAAGTGAAAGAATTTCTGACCGAGAAAAAATTATGGCGAATATCCAATCGAGAATGTTTAAAGCCTTTGAATGTTTTCCTGTTCGAGTAGGGCCATTGAGCTTTAGCAAGTGTTTTAGGGGACAATTTTCAGTATGCAAGATTTTGAATGCCAACAGGAGGTCACTTCGTGTCCGTCATTGGGTAAAGTAGTGTAAATTTGGTTTCAACATTCGCTCTTTGAAAGGCAAATTTCTGTAACGGAAGAGCAACTTTGTCGCACGATGATAAATCCTGTCAAGTAGTTCGATATCCTTCCTCAGCCATAGTTCCCAGGTTGCATCAGACGTCGCTGTGATAGGCTACTCTTCTTGCTATAATTATTGTAGCTACAGCACGAAACCGGTTGTGGAGTGTGTGTTTGATGAAGATGCATGCAAACGAGCATTTTTCTTCTAGCTACACTTGCTCAAGATGTGTATGATACGAATTCACGTGATCCTAAAATGAATAAAATTGAATTCCACCACCTATTCAGTGAAGAATTGATCCTCAAAATCACTGGACAACATTCAAGACGATGTTCATTAATTTCAGAAACTCAACCGATGAATAGGGATCGCGTTCTAGTCTTTACCAATGGAATAAAATCATGTCAATGTTTGGGCATGAATGCTGCCATAGCAACAGATTTATTCGTCGTATTGGCTTCAGGCTGATCGGAAAACCTACTAATCCTCCATAGTGTACTTACTAAGTTCCGATTTTGAATTGCAGCTGAATTGTTGTTTAAAAGCGAGATTCCGTCTAATAATTATTTTTTCAGAAGGAAAGATCAATTTGCTTAAAACTGAATCAATTGTCTTACTTTGGATGTAGTATAATAGTAGTTTAAATTATATAAATATCTGAACGAAATTAGATGTAATATTGTGTAATAGTTGGCACATAACAAGATGATTTTCAATGAACTGGTCGAACATTTCAAGCTACTCGGTTGGAGAAATTAATACAACCGTCTAGAGAATACCGGGATGAAGACTAACTTTCTGTTTAAAATCCGAAATGTTTTTCTGGCCGATATTAGTGAAACATCTTAAGCACATGATAATCATAATAATAATCATAATTATTAGTTTTGGCAATAACCCTATACTGCTGGTGATGCCCTTCAAACGTAGACTGTGATCTACGATATCTTGAGACTTCAAACTTAAAGTGCATGATTAGTTAAACTATATCAACAGGGCATATCCAGAAAATTAAACTTCGTGGTTTCGAAACATTAATTAAGGTGATTTTCTTAAATGCATATTTTTATTGTAATAATTGCGAAATTTCAAACAGTAATTTTGTTTCGAAGGTATAATATTAAACCTGTTTTATGCTAATTGTTCAAAGTAGATTATTCGTACAATATCAGGTCCATTACGGAAATTAAATAATGAGAGCTGATAACTAATCGTAGTAATATGCGAGCAATCAACCTGAACCGGTTGAGAGCACAAACCAAGACATGGGATATGCTAATCCATGACCTGCTGTTTGTCAACGATGCAGACATTACTGCTCACACCCGAGAGAACCTCCAGTCGTTAATGGACTGTTTTTCGTCGGCATGCAAGGACTTTGGTCTAAAAATCAACATGAGCAAGACCAAAGTCCTTGGCCGAGGGACTGTATCACCTCCAAACATCACTGTTCGAAACTGTCAGCTTGAACCAGTACATCATTTCACATATCTTGGTTCAACCATTGCGGATAACCTCTCGCTAGACACGGAGATTGCTAAGCGGATTGGCAGAGCAGCTGTCATTTTGTCCCGATTGAACTCTCGTGTTTGGGGTAACCGCAAGCTGACTATAAAGACAAAGATGATGGTATACAGCGCGTGCGTACTAAATGCTTCACTATACGACAGTGAAACCTGGACCACCCACGCAAGACACGAGCGGAAGCTAAATGTTTTCCATCTACGAAGCATCCGTCGTATCTTGAGCATATCGTGGATGGACAGAGTGACTAACGCTGAAGTGATTTCAAAAGCTGGTGTACAGAGCATGGTTCCCATTATTACGTCAGCGCCGCCTGCGGTGGCTTGTTCATGTCTATAGAATGGAAATGGTTGTATTCCGAAAGATCTACTCTACGGTGAGTTGCAGTTAGGAAGTTGACCATTGGGCAGACCGCACTTGCGGTACAAAGATGTTTGCAAAAGAGATATGAAAGCTCTTGACATTGACCCCGCAAGCTGGGGAGAACTTGCTCTTGACCGCTCACTTTGGAGGCATTGTGTAAAGCGTCGACTGCAAGCCGGGGAGGATCAAATCCAGCTCCTGGCTGCTGAACGCAGATCACGCCGCCGGCGTGCAACTGATGCAATACAACAGAGTTCTGACTATCGTTGGAAGCGCTGCGGGAGAGA
>JACCGJ010000413.1:22968-41075 GCA_013407085.1 Atriophallophorus winterbourni | reverse complement strand
TCGAGTGTGATTGTCTTGTTGTACTCAGGTGTGTTGGTTTTTCAAATCGCGCAGCTAGATTCGTTTCACTCACGCGAGTGACGACTATCCTTGGCTTAGCAGACAATTTGGCGTGGTGAAATCTCGTCTGGGGAAACTTTAGTTTTGCACAAACCAGCGAATGGTCAGTGTCGCAGTCTGCGCTCTAATGTGATCTGATGAGAAGTATGCTTCCTATATTACTGCCCATAACAGGAATAAGATCAAGCTGATGCCAATGCTTAGAGCGAGGATGTTTCCAAGAGACTTTATGCTGTGTGGCAAGTGATGGCTAGCTTTTCAACCTGAACCGGTTGAGAGCACAAACCAAGGTATGGGATATGCTAATCCATGACATGCTGTTTGTCAACGATGCAGCCCTTACTGCTCACACCCAAGAGAATCTCCAGTCGCTAATGAACTGTTTTTTGGTCGGCATGCAAGGACTTTGGTCTAACAATCATCATGAGCAAGACCAAAGTCCTTGGTCAAGGGACTGTATCACCTCCAAACATCACTGTTTGAAACTGTCAGCTTTAATAAGTACATCATTTCACATATCTTGGTTCAACCATTGCGGATTACCTCTCGCTAGACACGGAGATTGATAAGCGGATTGGCAGAGCAGCTGTCATTTTGTCCCGATTGAACTCTCGGGTTTGAGTTAATCGCAAGCTGATTGTAAAGTCAAAAATGATGGTATACAGCGCGTGCGTACTAAATGCTTTATTGTACGGCAGTGAAACCTGAAAAATCCACGGAATCTGAATTCTTTCCATTTATGGTGTATCTTGAAAATATCGTAGATAGACAAATTGTCTAATGCTGAAGTGCTTTAAAAAGCTTGTTTACAAAGCTTGTTCACCATACTAAGACAGCACCGCCTAAGGTGGCATGATCAAGTCTATAGAATGCAAAATGGTCGTATTCCCAAAGATATAATCTATGGTGAGTTGAAATCAGGAAGTCGATCATTAGGCTGACCGCATTTGAGGTACAAAGAAGTTTGCAAAAGAGATATCAAATCAATTTGTGTACTGCATGGTTTATTGTATGAAATCCAATTAAAACCCTTTTTAAAATTTCGATTTAGTTATCAATTTGCTTGATAAAGCAATCAGCCTGGAACCCTTTATGGAGTGAAAACACGGGATATGAAGTCACAACACGTTGATGTTCACCATAGTTTTGACAGTTTTTCTTTTCTTATACCCTCTTTATCACGCTGAATTTTATCACTGTTTACCAAATATGAAAAACATGACTATGATCAAAATATTCATTTGCATGCATTTCCATCACACACACCCCACGACCGGTTTTGTGCTGTTTGCACTCATCCGGTAGGGACAGTAAGATCAGGATCCGCATAAGCTTGAAACAGTGGAGGAATGGTAAAAAAAGTAGCGCTTGTATGCCACTGTTGGATAAGGCTGGTACGACCAAGATGTTCAAATACATGTGTCCAAACACATGTTTAATGGGGTTAAACCCATAACCATGAACCAAAATATTCATTTGCATGCATTTCCATCTCACACACTTCACGACTATGATCACATTCAACTCAAAGTATAATCGCGAAACCATAACGTTTTCTAGGTAACGCTTTATCTGAAGTGAACAAATTGTTATACGAATTAATACATCAATGAAAATAGAAATATTGGGTTGAGGCAATGGATTTGTTATTAATGTGAAACTATAGGTCCTGATGATTCTTGGACGTGCTTTATACAGTGAGCACGAGCATGGCAACATAAATATAACTCGCTCACCATTCGACATACACTTCCGTGCTTTTAGCCGCACACGTAACACATTCTGAGCAATCATATATAGTCCATCCATCTACTATGCTTGATAAGTTTTAGCAGACCGATCAGGGGAATTTCACGTTGATTGATTCAACGTGGCTACTATCGGCAACAGATACCAACCAGGTTGTAACAAAGAGAATAATGGTATCAATTGTCTCCTTGATAAGTTGTATTAGTCCTAAATTTTCTGTTTTAAAGAAGAACATTCTGGAAAGTAACTGGTTGAGATATGGATGACATTAGTTTAAACGAGTTTCTTTTTCAGTTCTGTTTAACCGAGTGTTAAATCATTGTATTCGGCAACGCTTTATTTCTGCAAATGTACCATTTATATACAAATAAAGCAGTATTTAGAACCTAACGTAAGAGTGCGAAGGTTGTCCCGACTGTTCTTCATTGAGGTTGAAATTGTAGCTGCTTCAACATCGACATTTACATCCCATTCTGAATGTGAAATCGCTGAGAAATGAATGTTTTCAGCTATCCAACAAATAATACCAATTCCAAACTAGGATATGAACCATTCTACACATTACAATTCAGATTTCATACTTTCTACCTGGTATGAGAGAAATAATGACTGCCTACTTAGTGTAGCACAGGTTTGCTTGATTACTGCATACAGAATATTTTTTGGCAGTGCGGCTGCAATGTAGGTTGTATAAAACGAACCTATTGGGAATGTTTAAAAAACCGCACACATTTGTTGCTCAAAATGTGTGTATTCTGAATAAGTTTTGTTATCCACTAGGCCGATTCTAATGCTGCGCAATCAAGTTAGTCTACTTAATACATCACCGATAAGCAGTATCAATATGACGCTCGGCAATCAATTCAAACATCACACGAGATCTTCCAAGAATAGTTTATTACAAACAACGAAATTGTAGAAAGCAATATCGCAATTTAAAAATAGGAATAAAAATGCAAAATTATGTATTGCGAACATGTCTTCAGGATCAATTTAAATTGAGAAAAGTTGAAATGATCGATGACACAATGAAAATGTTCCGCGCTTGATATGACACTGGAAGCGAATATCACAGAAGGAGAAAAAATACAATATATGAAGTGTTCTTGTTGTTTGGGTGTCAATTGATGAAAAATCATGTAAATATTAATAGCGAGTCCATTCCTTTCTATCATTACCAGACCGCTAATGCCTATAATGCATTTTTTCATAGTTGATTTTCAGTTGCATCAAGCGATACAGGTGTTACGTAACACTTAACATTATCAACAAGAAACAGTTATTTGTATTTACGTGAGTGTGATGGAAGTACATCTAAATACGAAATTATTTGTTCCAGTAATATCACTGTTTGAATATTTATCTTTTTCGCATGTACCCCCACCTAGTATCATCATTTTGATGCCAATCAAAGTTTTTGTATTGCATGATGTTTTCTTATCCTGATCCATATATAACGCGCATTGTGTGTGGGGAAATATTGTTCAATTTATTTGGTCTCAGTTCACTATGCAACCTGAACGTTCTTCTCCGTAATTATGTCGACAAAGAGCCATATCGCAGCTAGTTGAGTTGCCTCTCAATGATTGGTCGGTTGGTTGCCTGAATTGAGCAGTGCTACGGACAGATGGCCAATCGGGTTGAGCTCGCTGTTTGGACTTGAAACTACGCAATCGGAATATTTCACAGTCGATTTGAAACGCTGCGTAAACATGTTATCGTGAGATTGCCCTTCACTTATCCAAGCAACCATGCGAATCCCTCAGCCTATCAAACTCTGGTTCAATCATTACCAAACAACGCTTAAACAAAGTACCGCAGGGTCTTCAGAGCCAGACAATGCTAATTTCATCGCTTACAACCGCAACCCATTGTTGTTAATTGGGTTGAACAACCTAATCCTCGAGGTGACCACGACATTTCCTCCTCCTGAAGAAGCAGACCAGGTGATGGAAACAATATGTACACAACTGCGAAGCTTTTACAAGAGCAACTTGCAAGAAATACGAACGATAACATTGGAATTTGTACCAGCTTTGATTTATGTTTACCTGCATTTGTACAGTGAGTATCTTATTGAATTCGAGTAGTAAAAATTAATATTAAATAATAATGGCTCGTGCGTGTTTCGAAATACTGAAATATTGTTTTTACGTAAGCTTCTTTAAGTTATATATATATATATATATATATATATTACAAACTTAGAATTGATTCATGCAGTACGATTCATATAATTATTCATAAGGTAAACGAACAACAAATGCTAAACCAAACGTAAATCGCATAGGATGATAACATTTGCACAAAGTACTACGAAGGTCGATTATCAAATATACTTCTACAATGTCATATCCAAGCTTGCGTAGCGCAGATGCAGCTCTTGGCTGCTGAACGCAGCTCACACTGTCGGCGCACACCTGACGCCGATAAATCGAGTACTGCTTATCGTTATGACCGCTGCGAGAGAAATTGTCACTCCCAAATCGGTCTGCAGAGAAATAAAAGCAGCAAGCGCTTGTGCTTTACATCCATGGTCGACATCGAGTGAAGGAGGCCAACAACAACAACTTGTGAGTAAAAAGTTGTTTTAAAAAGCACCAATGGTATTATGTCATACTAAGGGAGTAGGGAAACTGCTCAACAATTGTACTGTGGCACAGATAATGCTCATTAGCTACATTTAAACCTGCTACGCGGTTGATAGATATTAAGCGTGTTACCGCGCAGATGTGTGTTATGAGAGAGTGATATTTCCATAATAAACAACAGAAACGGATATCACGTTGCCCGCGTCACACTGGTATTACGTCACGGTTCATTGTGGAACAGATGTAAAAAGAATTACAAATACCTGCTCGATATGGTGGTGAAAAGGACAACGGTTACTTGGCATATTGTTTTGGTTTTTATGGGGTAGTTCTGGCCACAAAGTTTCCGTGCGTGCGAGTATTGTAGAGCTTGATGTGAAAAATTGAAAATTTCAACCTTCGCTCTATTATTGCATTGATCTCAAATCATTTTTTGTGTAAAATATGTTTCCATGTTATGTTGTAGTTTAGCATCTGAAATTACAAGTTCACAGTTGAAGACTTCGCTACACTAGATGTTTACGAGAACAGGAATATTAGAAAACGCGACAAAACAGAGAGCGGGGAAACAAAATGCAAAAACGTCGGTATTTAATCATATGGATATCCTGTAAAATTTTAGATATTTTAAAATAGGTGTGTCAAAAGAGAAATAACGTAATGTAATCGGGTGCTAAACTAAAAAAATGAAAGTAGTCAAGAAAGTGAGAAATATTTAAAATTTCTTATTTGCAAATAATTAAACATCACTAACCAGTTATAATAGCAAACTCGTCAAAATATATTAATCAAAAATATCTATCTATCTATCTATCTATCTATCTATCTATCTATCTATCTATCTATCTATCTATCTATCTATCTATCTATCTATCTATCTATCTATCTATCTATCTATCTATCTATCTATCTATCTATCTATCTATCTATCTATCTATCTACCTACCTACCTACCTACCTATCTATCTATTTATCTATCTTTCTATGATCCGTACGCTTCCAGGTTTTATCGTTATATGATTATTTAATAAAATATTATTATTTCTCTCCCCATGGTTTCCACTTTTCAAGAGCTGATAGAGTTGAGTATCTGTTTTTCTGACAAAACTTTATAAGATTTTGCAGGTTCACTTTTCACATAATAAATTTTGAAATTTTTGAAATTCAATTTTAATGCTCTATTTTTCAATCACTATCATTACAATATGTATCTTTCTGTCTAACAAAAGCAAAACTCATTCTTCATCAAATATATTGATCACCTCAAATTAAAACGGTCGCCTGTTCATTTAACGAGATCGATTGATTATTTCAAGGTCTTATTGATCATCACGTTCCTAGCCCCCCAACTTTTTTCTGTATTTCTCAATCATCCAGAAACGGAAACCCCACATATCTTTTTCCTCATCTGCCACTTTCAACTTTCCTGTCTGATGTCCCTCTACATTTGGGCAACAGAATTGATCTCGTTGGGGAAATTGAATTTGCAACTCCTTGACTGGTGAATTGCGTGCTTGTCAATTGACTCGACTGGCGATGTTTCCATTGAACAAAGATCACTCCATGCCCTCAAAATGAAATATTACCATTGCGATTTGACTGGAAATTGCTAAAAGAACTTTTATTATTGATCGTTCAATATATATATATATATTACTACGATTAGTTATCGGCTTTCATTATTTAATTTCCGTAATGGACCTGATATTGTACGAATAATCTACTTTGAACAATTAGCATAAAATAGGTTTAATATTATACCTTCGAAACAAAATTATTGTTTGAAATTTAGCAATTATTACAATAAAAATATGCATTTAAGAAAATCACCTTAATTAATGTTTCGAAACCACGAAGTTTGATTTTCTGGATATGTCTTGTTGATATAGTTTAACTAATCATGCATTTTAAGTTTGAAGTCTCAAGATATCGTAGATCACAGTCTACGTTTGAAGGGCATCACCAGCACTATAGGGCTATTGCAGTATGCCAAAACTAATAATTATGATTATGATTATGATTATCATGTGCTTAGGATGTTTCACTAATATCGGCCACGGAAACCTTTCAAATTTTAAACAGAAAGTTAGTCTTCATCCCGGTATTCTCTAGACGGTTGTATTAATTTCTCCAACCGAGTAGCATGAAATGTTCGACCAGTTCATTGAAAATCATCTTGTTATGTGACAACTATTATACAATATTACATCTAATTTCGTTCAGATATTTATATAATTTAAAATACTATTATACTACATCCAACAAAAGACAATTGATTCAGTTTTAAACAAATTCATCTTTCCTTCTGAAAAAATAATTATTAGACGGAAGCTCGCTTTTAAACAACAATTCAACTGCAATTCAAAATCGGATCTTAGTAAGCACACTATAGGAGGATTAGTAGGTTTTCCGTTCAGCCTGAAGCCAATACGACGAATAAATCTGTTGCTATGGCAGCATTCATGCCCAAACATTGACATGATTTTATTCCATTGGTAAAGACTAGAACGCGATCCTTATTCATCGGTTGAGTTTCTGAAATTAATGAACATCGTCTGGAATGTTGTCCAGTGATTTTGAGGATCAATTCTTCACCGAAGGGATCGTGGAATTCAATTTTATTCATTTTAGGATCACGTGAATTCGTATCATACACATCTTGAGCAAGTGTAGCTAGAAGAAAACTGCTCGTTTGCATGCATTTTCATCAAACACACACTCCACAACCGGTTTCGTGCTGTAGCTACAATAATTATAGCAAGAAGAGTAGCCTATCACAGCGACGTCTGATGCAACCTGGGAACTATGGCCGAGGAAGGATATCGAACTACTTGACAGGATTTATCATCGTGCGACAAAGTTGGTCTTCCGTTACAGAAATTTGCCTTTCAAAGAGCGAATGTTGAAACTAAATTTACACTACAAAATATTCATTTGCATGCTTTTCCGTCATTCACACCCCACGACCGGTTTCGTGCTGTTTGCACTCATCAGGTAGGGACAGTAAGATCAGGATCCGCATGCGCTTGAATTTACACTATTTTACCCAACCACGGACACGGAGTGACCTCTTGTTGGCATTCAAAATCTTGCATACTGAAAATTGTCCCCTAAAACACTTGCTAAAGCTAAATGGCCCTACTCGAACAGGAAAACATTCAAAGGCTGTAAACATTCTCGATTGGATATTCGCCGTAATTCAGAAATTCTTTCACTTGGAGCATCTTGCTTGAAGAAATCGCACGCTCGGAATCTGTTGAGGTTTTCGCTTCCTAACTTGATGAGTATATGACGACCCTGTGCAGTATGTGACTGTTCCTATTGATTTTTAGATTTTAAATTTTTACTTCATATACCTAGTCATCCTATGTTCATTTTTAAGCATAATGCTTTTTCTAACATAAAACTATCTGAGTTCTGAGAAAATAGCTTAAGGACACCTTGTCCAGCCGAATAATAAATGAGACAGCTATGGATCTTTAACGTTACTTGAATCCTTTACTCTTCACTTATGATGTAGTTTTTAGGGAAATGTAAAACTTTGCTCAGAACCAAAGATTGGCGTTTGTCGAAGACGACAAGCAGATGTTCGGCTTTCAGTTGATCGGTTTGTTTACCGAGGCTGTTGACAACAACAACATTGAAAATAGCTAGATGGTCACTAAAATCAGATGCCAAATTGACGGATCGTACAAATTTGAGTGCATACAAAATCAATAATGTCGCCTCTTTTAAATATTGACAAAGTGAAGAATAGGAAACAAGACGGCTTAGATCTCCAGTACCAGAAATTGGATCTAATTTCAAGTGCGGAATAGAAACATCTCAAATTTAAAGGTATTTCTACTTGTTCTAGAGTGCATTCCATGAATATGTTCATCCTATCGAGCTCAAACCTATTTGAACCACTACCGGTTTCGGGTTATTTTACCTCGTCCGATGAAGGGAGCAACATTTGGTTCATTGTGGCTACCAATAATTAATAGGTGAAATAAGTCTTGCCATATATCTACTGTTTCTTATTGACACAAAACCAGAATCAATGAATGATTCTTGGTCAAGCGTTTGAAACGCTTATAAACGCTCACATCTCTTGCGCCTAAACACCACAACCCGTTTTGAAAACTTGTAGCTCAAGTACCGGATTGCAGTTCATACTTGTTCTCCGAGCTGGTATGGTTGATTGCGGACGTTTTGTAATCAAACTAGATGACGTCATCAGCGAAACTTCTTTCGAAGCAACTGGGCAGTGGGCATCATTCGAATATATCTGCTTCGCTGCGACCTCATCCACTGTGATTGGCTAAAATTCTTGCATTTCCTCGTTGGCGTGTTCTCATTGGTGCCGACACCACAATCAATCAACGAACACATTCAATTGGATGGGGTCTACGGACCAACGAGAACACGCCAACGAGGACATGCAAGAATTCTGGCCAATTACAGTGGATGAGGACGCAGTAAAGCAGATAAATTCGAATGATGCCCACTGCCCAGTTGCTTCGAAGGAAGTTTCGCTGATGACGTCATCTAGTTTGATTACAAAACGTCCGCAATCAACTATACCAGTTCGGAGAACAACTACGAACTACAACCACAACCGTTTCTGTCTGTTTCCTTTTATCAGGTAGTCACGAAGATTTGGTTCCGTGAGCTATAAACCAGTTGAAAAGTTGAATGTTTAGCTCTCGAAGTTACTGATAAATAAAGTGTTTACAATGGTGCTCAAACACAGGCGCTCAGATTGAGTTTCGGTTAAGTGCACGAGAATTATTGAATTGATCAAGGTATTTGGTTGATCATATCCTGCAAGCTAACATTTCACCATCTTCTAATGACGCCGAAATTTGACATGATGCAATGGGCGGATAATAAAATATGATCTATCTCTGTGAACAATTTTGTCTAAAGCAGGTAAAACCAAGCATGCTGTTTCCCAAGACAGGTATACATAATGAATTTGAATCAACTATTGCAGTCCCATATAAAATTTATTTAGCTGTACTTTTGAATTCATTTCTGAGACAAGGAAATTAACTTTTTTAAAGACCAATTAAATACACTAGTTAATAATTGGTTGTTTCATTTTTTTTAGTTTGGATTGAATTAATCGGAATTACCATTTCTATGAATTCCTCTTTATCCGCGAAACCGCGTCTTTGGACATCCGCTAGAGACGACGTAGGGAGTCGGTTTAACGGGTTGATCAACATTGCTAAGCGGCAAATGGACTCGTGGGTGTACAGAGCGTAGCTTGTCAGATTGTTGTCTGCTTGCATCAATAGTCCGGTTAATATCTCCATTCTATTGGAACTGTTAACTGCGGTTATCGCATTTGGAGTCAGCTGAAATCGATAACAAGATAAACAATGCCCGCTTAACTTGGCAATATTAACGCACAAATGACAAAATAGCCTTTTATGTAACATTGAATGGCAGATTTTGTTTGAATATTTGAATTAGCTTGTATGTAATTGGAACTTATTTTGAGCGAAACAAAGCCCGTGGGTTCAATCTATGGATGAATTATAACTTGTGCCACCAACAATTTGTGAGTGTTTACGGTGAAACAATAAAAATATCCTATATCCTGTACTCATATGAGATTTTGAAAGAGAAAGCCTTGTCCACAGATTCAGCGGTTTGGCTTTTTTAAGTGTGGTGGAATCTTTGTCCCAACAAGGCCTCTATCATCAAGTTTTTTACTCATACTTACTGTTTCACATATCCAAATCAAATGTAAGCGTCTGGGATGCGCGAACAACGCTAGAACGCCAGTCGAAGTTGCAAGAGCTTAGAGCAGCTGGTAGAGTAGGGTATGCTCATCTATGACCGAATTTCAAGCAGAGGATTGTACGCAGAAATTTGAGCGGAACCAGGAATTGTATGAAGTGAGCAAATTCATAATATGTATCAGACTTGCGTGAGGTGATTTTTGAATATATTTTTCTGCATCCATTTATATGAAACCCACTGAAAGGTATCAGCATATTGATGTCCTCTGCGACAGTTCTTAAAGCCGCATTTATATTTCACCGACCGACGTGAGGACTTTTATGCTACGGTTTTTTAAGTAAAATTTACCAATTGTATATATGGTTTTAGTATCTTTAGTATATTCTTATCATATATCTATATTAATATATATAATTATATATATATATAAAATTATATCAGTTATGGTATTTTTGGACTAGATAAATCTAATTGGTCCAAATATTTACCTGGAAATCCAAAAATATTACGTTATTTCAAACTCATGCATTTTGACTGCTCAAACCGTTTCTCGCGTTTTTCTTTCGTGTGTAATTGGCTCTCCGACAATGGTTATTTTATGGCGCAAAATTTTAAATTTCGTAGCTAATTTTAATGGAGATCGGGACAACCAACCATGGTGCTAAAAGATGAATTCCACCAATGAAACTTGATCAAGCTAGACAGCTTAGCGTCGATAGATCTGCCGTTCCTCAGTTTCTATTTGCTTCCGTTAATCTTTCTGACTAACTCTATTTATGTACTTGATATGCCTAACGGTTAGCCTTGTTGTTCTACTCGAGGGACCGTTTCATACGTAGTCTACCAATGTTTTAATCACCGGCTATCGTAGCTTATCCATCTCATTTATTACGGAAAATATTACACGAAACTGCATTGGGTCTTTGCGAAAGAACTTGATGCGTATAAAGTGCAACCCAGAGGAGATGGTTTGTTTCATTTTGTTACTTCTTTTTCAGAAGCTGTGATCGACAAATTAGGATAAATGTTGTAGTGCTTATTTACATGGATCCAATGAGCAATACGTCATTACGTTTACTTTATTGAACACAAACATGGCTAATCTTGCCAGTGAAGTTTTAATAGAACTCACACTGAACAACTAATAAGGTAGAATTATCAACCCAAACAACTAATCGTTATAAATCATACCGATATAATATCTCCCACCGCTCAGTGGCAAATGAGATAACGGGTGGGGCGAAAATATTAAGGCGTTCCATCTCCATGTTCTACCATCATGTCATGTTTGATAAGCAATCATGTAGGAAAGTAGTAACTTCAAATTTCACTTATGTATATAATTTTTCCGTTATTGCATGACATGAATCATGGGCATGATAGCCCCGTTATTGACAAGAACATTTGGCCATTGACTGCAAAATTTATCTTGGAGTAAGTTAAGGCAAGCGGCGAGCGAGGATGATACGTAACCTTTAGATCTGCTGAATAAAGCATTAAGTACATCAAATTTAAGGTTCACTGAAGGAGAACACTTTACCAGTGACCATGTGGTTCCTTGAATTATCCAGCTTTAGCTTGAGACTATTTTTTAGTAATTGAGAGTTTGTTGATGAGGGTTGACATCAGAAAGTCTTGCAGACCACACTCGTGGTGCAAAAGAGATATGAAAGCTGTTGGCATTGACCCTACGAGTTGGGAAAAACTCGCTCTTGGCCGCTCACTTTAAAGGCACTGTACAAAGCGTCGTCTGTAAGCTGGGGTAGAACAGATACTGATATCGGCTGCTAATCGTAGATTACGACTTCAGGGTGCAAGTGACCTAATTCGTCTGAGTATTTCCTATGGCTGTGAACGCTGCTGGATAGATTGATTCTTCCTAATCGGACAGCTCAATCATTCGTTAATCTGTGGAACATGAAGCCGTTATGCGCCTGTGACGTACGTCCAAGGCGGACTTTGACTGAAGGTGGCCAACAACAACTGAGAGTTAGGTGTAATGTTAACCCCGAATTTTTATCATCAAATGACATCGAAATACATCTAGCACGTACACAAATAATTTATCTTGCAAATAAATCATGATTTTAGCGTTCTTTTGCATCACATGATAAGTCAACAAATTTTTCTAATTGAAAATAAAATGGGTATCGTGGTTTTACGTAACTAACACCCGATGCCTTTCATTATGAATTTATTGGAACAAACACGATGTGGTCTCACATTTATGAGAAATATGTTTAACCTCCGAAAATGGCTACTTCTTGCTAGAAACGTCCATTGAGTGAAAACATATTGTCGGTATCGCTTTTCGGTTATCAAATAGCATAATTAGAAAAATAGATTAAACCTGAACATTAAGCTCTAGCCAAACATACAGTAAGTCTAGCTTGGAGCGTTCACTCCAAACTTGTTCATTTTTCAGCACATTTCGAATACACGACAGTCTCTGGGAATGTGGAACATACGGAGAACGAGTTGAAAAATATCACGACCCATTTGGAATGTGACGAAAATCGGGAGAAACCCAAATCCCAACCGAGGTATTCCATTTTATTGCAAAAAGCTAAATCAATGCAAAAGAATCAAATGAGAAATCATGTCAAATTACCGAATTTACCACAAAAGAGATCAAACAAACCTCGTTCCGGTATCGAAAATCGTGTCACCTGCATTTTGCTGTCACTTGAGGATCTTTTCTTGATGATGCACAACTCGCACCTAAGTAAATGTTCGTCGGAACAGAAAATAAACTTCTCTGAACTTGAGCGAGATTTCTTAGGGTCGACGGTGTTTTGTGATTCGCTGTCGTTATCACAAGCTGTACCAACAAGTCATCGGCGCAAATCTAGAGAAAATGATGAACAAATTGGCATAAATCAGCAGAAAATCCGATTAAATCTACCGGATGAAAATGTGAGTTGACCCCGTTAGATATCTCAAATAAAAATGCACTGATGTGAATTGGGGAATCGTTTGTAATTGTAATTGACACTCAATCGTCAAAATAGTGAAACATTTACGATAGTCGAACTGTCTCGGTTGATTAAAAAATCAGCTAATCACCGAGTTGACTATGTGAAATTTCCCAGAAATCGTTTTGAAAATAAAAAGATTCACATTGGTTTCACATTGTTTAGAGGGATCTGAGATATCCAAACCTTTCGACCGAACGAAACTAACTAAAGTTCAAACACGATATATTCTTATACCAAACTCATGGTATGCTTTAGTATCTTTATTCGTAATACTTCATAATGAAATAAAGTTAATCTCGCACAATAATTTTGCACTCATATGACCTTGACGGTTAATACAGCAAATATAATCATTCGATTCGTTCATATATCATGACACAATCATCTGGTTCTATGAACGGATAATGATGCGCGGAATGCTATGTATTAAGCATTTAAGCATTTCTGTCGTGATTCTTGTCTCACCGTGATTCAAGATCGAAAGATTTTCATCGCATGACCTATCGTATTAAACTGGATACATATTAAAACATTTTCCTCACACTGGCACGCTCCGGATAATACAACCGCTAATGTTTTATCCCACCCGCGTAGTGTTGTTCTTTAAGCTGTCGACTTATCACACGTTAGGGATGCAGAAGATTCGAAGGGTTCTATTCAGACCAACATGAAGTTGATGAGGATCAAGTGACAGGAGAATTTGACGAATGTAGCGATGACAATATCGGCCGCGATAGGCACATGGATTAAATACTTACAAACTATAAAGAAGTTCCGGAAAGTGAATTGATTTGTTTCAAATAATCGCATTCACATAATACCATAGAAGTTACATCACTACCAGATACTAAAACCATATATACAATTGGTTAAATTTCACGTAAGCCGTAGCATAAAATGTCCTCAAGTCGTCTGTGAAATCTTAAATGCGGCTTTAAGAACTGTCGCAGAGGACATTAATATGATGATACAGTTTAGTGGGTTTCATATAAATGGATGCAGAAAAATATATTCAAAAATCACCTCACGCAAGTTTGATACATATTATGAATTTGCTCACTTCATACAATTCCTGGTTCCGCTCAAATTTTTGCGTACAATCCTCTGCTTGATATTCGGTCATCAGATGGGCATACCCTATTCTACCAGCTGCTCTAAGCTCTTGCAACTTCGACCGGCGTTCTGGCGTTGTTCGCGCATCCCAGACGCTTACATTTGTTTAGTACTGTGAAACAGACTATGAGTAAAAACTTGATGAAACGGCCCATGTTGGCACAAATATTCCACCACATCACTTAAAAGCCAACCCGCGACTCTGTTGGACCAGGCTTCCCTTTTATCAAATCTCATATGAGTACAGGATATAGGATATTTTTATTGTTTCACCGTAAACACTCACAAATTGTTGGTGGCACAAGTTATAATTCATCCATAGATTGAACCCACGGGCTTTGTTTCACTCAAAATAAGTTCCAATTGCATACAAGCTAATTCAAATATTAAAAAAAAATTTGCCATTCAATGTTACATAAAAGGCTATTTTGTCATTCGTGCGTTAATATTGTCAAGTTAAGCGGGCATTGTTTATCTTGTTATCGATTTCAGCCGACTCCAAATGCGATAACCGCAGTTAACAGTTCCAATAGAATGGAGATATTAACCGGACTATTGATGCAAGCAGACAACAATCTGACAAGCTACGCTCTGTACACCCACGAGTCCATTTGCCGCTTAGCAATGTTGATCAACCCGTTAAACCGACTCCCTACGTCGTCTCTAGCGGATGTCCAAAGACGCGGTTTCGCGGATAAAGAGGAATTCATAGAAATGGTAATTCCGATTAATTCAATCCAAACTAAAAAAAATGAAACAACCAATTATTAACTAGTGTATTTAATTGGTCTTTAAAAAAGTTAATTTCCTTGTCTCAGAAATGAATTCAAAAGTACAGCTAAATAAATTTTATATGGGACTGCAATAGTTGATTCAAATTCATTATGTATACCTGTCTTGGGAAACAGCATGCTTGGTTTTACCTGCTTTAGACAAAATTGTTCACAGAGATAGATCATATTTTATTATCCGCCCATTGCATCATGTCAAATTTCGGCGTCATTAGAAGATGGTGAAATGTTAGCTTGCAGGATATGATCAACCAAATACCTTGATCAATTCAATAATTCTCGTGCACTTAACCGAAACTCAATCTGAGCGCCTGTGTTTGAGCACCATTGTAAACACTTTATTTATCAGTAACTTCGAGAGCTAAACATTCAACTTTTCAACTGGTTTATAGCTCACGGAACCAAATCTTCGTGACTACCTGATAAAAGGAAACAGACAGAAACGGTTGTGGTTGTAGTTCGTAGTTGTTCTCCGAACTGGTATAGTTGATTGCGGACGTTTTGTAATCAAACTAGATGACGTCATCAGCGAAACTTCCTTCGAAGCAACTGGGCAGTGGGCATCATTCGAATTTATCTGCTTTACTGCGTCCTCATCCACTGTAATTGGCCAGAATTCTTGCATGTCCTCGTTGGCGTGTTCTCGTTGGTCCGTAGACCCCATCCAATTGAATGTGTTCGTTGATTGATTGTGGTGTCGGCACCAATGAGAACACGCCAACGAGGAAATGCAAGAATTTTAGCCAATCACAGTGGATGAGGTCGCAGCGAAGCAGATATATTCGAATGATGCCCACTGCCCAGTTGCTTCGAAAGAAGTTTCGCTGATGACGTCATCTAGTTTGATTACAAAACGTCCGCAATCAACCATACCAGCTCGGAGAACAAGTATGAACTGCAATCCGGTACTTGAGCTACAAGTTTTCAAAACGGGTTGTGGTGTTTAGGCGCAAGAGATGTGAGCGTTTATAAGCGTTTCAAACGCTTGACCAAGAATCATTCATTGATTCTGGTTTTGTGTCAATAAGAAACAGTAGATATATGGCAAGACTTATTTCACCTATTAATTATTGGTAGCCACAATGAACCAAATGTTGCTCCCTTCATCGGACGAGGTAAAATAACCCGAAACCGGTAGTGGTTCAAATAGGTTTGAGCTCGATAGGATGAACATATTCATGGAATGCACTCTAGAACAAGTAGAAATACCTTTAAATTTGAGATGTTTCTATTCCGCACTTGAAATTAGATCCAATTTCTGGTACTGGAGATCTAAGCCGTCTTGTTTCCTATTCTTCACTTTGTCAATATTTAAAAGAGGCGACATTATTGATTTTGTATGCACTCAAATTTGTACGATCCGTCAATTTGGCATCTGATTTTAGTGACCATCTAGCTATTTTCAATGTTGTTGTTGTCAACAGCCTCGGTAAACAAACCGATCAACTGAAAGCCGAACATCTGCTTGTCGTCTTCGACAAACGCCAATCTTTGGTTCTGAGCAAAGTTTTACATTTCCCTAAAAACTACATCATAAGTGAAGAGTAAAGGATTCAAGTAACGTTAAAGATCCATAGCTGTCTCATTTATTATTCGGCTGGACAAGGTGTCCTTAAGCTATTTTCTCAGAACTCAGATAGTTTTATGTTAGAAAAAGCATTATGCTTAAAAATGAACATAGGATGACTAGGTATATGAAGTAAAAATTTAAAATCTAAAAATCAATAGGAACAGTCACATACTGCACAGGGTCGTCATATACTCATCAAGTTAGGAAGCGAAAACCTCAACAGATTCCGAGCGTGCGATTTCTTCAAGCAAGATGCTCCAAGTGAAAGAATTTCTGAATTACGGCGAATATCCAATCGAGAATGTTTACAGCCTTTGAATGTTTTCCTGTTCGAGTAGGGCCATTTAGCTTTAGCAAGTGTTTTAGGGGACAATTTTCAGTATGCAAGATTTTGAATGCCAACAAGAGGTCACTCCGTGTCCGTGGTTGGGTAAAATAGTGAATTTAGTTTCAACATTCGCTCTTTGAAAGGCAAATTTCTGTAACGGAAGACCAACTTTGTCGCACGATGATAAATCCTGTCAAGTAGTTCGATATCCTTCCTCGGCCATAGTTCCCAGGTTGCATCAGACGTCGCTGTGATAGGCTACTCTTCTTGCTATAATTATTGTAGCTACAGCACGAAACCGGTTGTGGAGTGTGTGTTTGATGAAAATGCATGCAAACGAGCAGTTTTCTTCTAGCTACACTTGCTCAAGATGTGTATGATACGAATTCACGTGATCCTAAAATGAATAAAATTGAATTCCACGATCCCTTCGGTGAAGAATTGATCCTCAAAATCACTGGACAACATTCCAGACGATGTTCATTAATTTCAGAAACTCAACCGATGAATAAGGATCGCGTTCTAGTCTTTACCAATGGAATAAAATCATGTCAATGTTTGGGCATGAATGCTGCCATAGCAACAGATTTATTCGTCGTATTGGCTTCAGGCTGAACGGAAAACGTACTAATCCTCCTATAGTGTGCTTACTAAGATCCGATTTTGAATTGCAGTTGAATTGTTGTTTAAAAGCGAGCTTCCGTCTAATAATTATTTTTTCAGAAGGAAAGATGAATTTGTTTAAAACTGAATCAATTGTCTTTTGTTGGATGTAGTATAATAGTATTTTAAATTATATAAATATCTGAACGAAATTAGATGTAATATTGTATAATAGTTGTCACATAACAAGATGATTTTCAATGAACTGGTCGAACATTTCATGCTACTCGGTTGGAGAAATTAATACAACCGTCTAGAGAATACCGGGATGAAGACTAACTTTCTGTTTAAAATTTGAAAGGTTTCCGTGGCCGATATTAGTGAAACATCCTAAGCACATGATAATCATAATCATAATCATAATTATTAGTTTTGGCATACTGCAATAGCCCTATAGTGCTGGTGATGCCCTTCAAACGTAGACTGTGATCTACGATATCTTGAGACTTCAAACTTAAAATGCATGATTAGTTAAACTATATCAACAAGACATATCCAGAAAATCAAACTTCGTGGTTTCGAAACATT